>OY811976.1:9341998-9539780 GCA_963681505.1 Eunapius fragilis | reverse complement strand
CAAGCCAGAACGTCGAAGTGAAGCTATTCGATCGCGCTACGCGTAGTTAGTACAGAAGATTACATGCATATCGCGGTCTAATAGTTTCACTTTGAAACTCTGGCTTGAACCTTGGCAATTCCCAGCAAAAAGTTCTTGGACAAGATTCCTGCCCAAGATCTTGACCAACTTGCCCAAGACTTGCCCAAGGTGCCAAGATTATGCCGGCCAAGTTCTGACCAAGATCTTGGCCAAGATTTTACCCAAGATATGGCAAGATCTCGGCCTCCTGGTAAGATCTTGTCCTCCTGCCAAGATCTTGCCCAAGAACTTTTTGCTGGATTTCGGGCCAAGCTCTAAAGGACCTGTACAACGAGCATGCACTGTCAAATGTTAAACTGGCTGAACGTGGATAAATTTATTTTCGGCTGAACGTGGATAAATTTATTTTCTAAGCACCGCAGTAGGCAAATGTACCCCCGAGAGGAGGTCCCGGTACATTAGACACTAACGTCACTGATGTTGCCACGACGAACGCACCAGATACTTTGGTACTGTAGTTTTTACTGGTGCTTTGAAACGAAATTCATGTGGTCATGAAATCATTATCGTTTGTTCAGTTTAGCCCCCCCAAATATGATAGGCTTCCGCCGCCCCTGGGTCTACAGATTGTACTTGGGTGCTAATGAATTACTTTCACTGCGAGGAATCGAGCGGTGTGACTCCCACGTGAATCTGAAATGAAACAAAAAGATACGAATATGCGATAAAATGTAAGGGGCGTAGGGTGGCACCCTACGCCCTCATTTTTAAATCCCTTTCTCTTAAGTCAGATTTTTATTTTAAAAGCAGATTCGTAATCTTCTCTTCAAGCTCTATAGTATTGGACGATGGGGTCCATACAGATTTCCTTGCCCGCCCCCCCCCCCCCCCCCCCCCCCCTCATCGATTGGCGTGCTAAATCATAGATATTACAAGTAAAGAAAAACATTCTCTAACGAGAAAGTTGGTGGGATATAGGAATTGGAGGCAATGGTGGTATTAAAAGGAAGGGAACAAGGTTTTGAGAAAAGGGTAATGAGACAAAACTCCTATATTTAGCACTTCTTTTGGTTCTGTTACATTTACACGTGCTCAAATAGGATTTTTGTCTCATTTACCCTTTTCTCAAAACCTTGTTCCCTTCCTTTTAACACCACCATTGCCTCCAATTCCTATATCCCACCAACTTTCTCGTTAGAGAATGTTTTTCTTTACTTGTTTCCTCTATTTTTTAATTATCATTTTTTATCGATTATTAATACTGGCTAGTGCCCCCCCCCCCCCCCCCCCACACCACCCACCCCCCCACCCACCCCTCCCACCCTCCGCTTCAATTACCGTCACGAGCAGACGCCCGCTTTTGTTTGGGATCACTGTAAGGAACGCGGGAGAATTCTAACTCGTCGTCTGCTCTCCTCTTTGTTTGCACAATTCTAAATATACGTAAATGTCGCCATGGGAACGCTTCTATTTAACACTACGCATTAACGTAATGATTACGTATGTACGTTTTAAGCTTTATTCATATATCTGATACTTGAAGATGTCCTTCCAGGAGATTCTAAAGCGATTGGTATAATTGGCGCTCTTTAAAACCATTCCTATCCCGAGTTATACTCACCCGAGAAGAAGAAGAAGAAGACGACGACGACGACGACGACGGAGAAGATTTGGCCTGGGGACGAGGTAAAACACGAACTTTTTTGTTCTCTTGAAGCAAACGGTTTGAAGACTGGAACAAAACATTAAAATGACCGTCTTTGCCTTCTGGTTCGATAGGAACAAAGAGCTAAACTATCCGTTTCTTGGTACGCGAGTTGTACGTTGGTTACGTTTTTTTAATGATATTCACGACCCGGGTCAATTCCTATATAGGAACTACTATCGTAGTTCCTGATACGGAAGGGACTGGAAACGGGGCTATTTAACACTAATCAACAGGTTCACTCATTGTAGTAGCGTTAAGATGACGGGATCGAGCGACTCGTTACTGATTGTGCTATATAAAACTGTTGTTGGTAAAAGACAATGAGTCCATGCAATTGGTTATAATTGTGAGGAGAGAAACCTAGCTAAAACGAGAGCTTTAGCCTTGTTTCTTTCGTAGTTCCTAATAGGCCTACCAGAGCCTTGGACGAATGTGTCCGCCCACAATTTCACCATACTTAGAAGGGCAAAAATGTACAAAAAGGTAGCGTAGAGGTACGTTATTTAGGACCAGTTCGATCAGATAATCAGTGCAGGAATAGAAAAACGAATAAAGGGATTGAATAGGGGTTTTCAGCGCACGCTGCACGCCCACAACCACACACATGTCCGGATGGCTCCTTGCCTCGTTTATATGAGCACCCAACGTGAAATCCAAACAAAACTGTTGAGTTCGATCCGTCGTAGTGAGAACTGCCTGATTTTACTTAAATCAAGCCAATTCGATGAAGCTGTCGTCTCTTTCACGCCCACAAAGCATTCCTTGAGCACAGAAACTCGGGCCTTGATACGTCGCGAACTATAACACTTCGGAAAGATGTTTTACCTCTAGGGCAGTCAGAGGCACTCGGAAGAAGAACAAACAAGCTTTATAACCTCGAAACTTAGCATTCTATACAGAGTTTGCAGAGGCGGATCCAGGGGGGGGGGGGGGGGGGCTATGGGGGCTGTAGCCCCCCCCTTTCGGATAAGTAACGAAAATAATTACGACTAATTAACTACATGTATATACGCGCTCACTGCATGTATTTTTATAATGCTATACCTGTATTAACTTATGCGCACAAAGTGAAGCATCGTTCCTACTTGAACCGAAATGGTATTTAATTAGTGCCCCATGCACAGATTTAGAATACAACTTTTTTATAATAAGCCCCCCCCCCCTTTCAAAAATCCTGGATCCGCCCCTGGTTTGAGGAACGTCGAAGGTGTGTTGATTAATACTACATTGACGGGCCGCAAGCCAGCCTATACAATATGGCAGCACGTGATCCGTTTCCGTATAATATCTATGGAATTAAAACATCACGATGTCCAAGGCATCCGCTGGCTCCGTGCAGCAAAGTCACCCTGCGACAGTAAGTATGTCTGAAGTAGGACAGGTCGGTCAACCAGCCATTCCATTCGTTCCCCTCCAGGAAGGTTGATGGATTCTGTCAGCAGGACGTAAGCTAGCTGCCATCTTAGGATGCAGTAATCTTCCACAGCTATTTATTTTTGGTCACCTAGGCTACCCCAACCAGAGAGGCTGGTGATAACCCAACCTCCTTGAAAGCCTTTATTCAGAGTTCTTTCTAGACTACCATCCCCACACACCTGGGGGCCCTCCTCGTGTCCCCCCAGCCTACTGATCGGACATCCAGTACAGCCGATGATGATGGGACAACAGGGCGGGCAGACGGCGATGGGAGAGCTGATGATGATGAGACAACAGGGCGGGCAGATGGCGATGGGACAGCCGATGATGGTGATGGGAGGACAACAAGCGCCATGGCAGATGCATCCAGTACAGCCGATGATGATGGGACAACAGGGCGGGCAGACGGCGATGGGAGAGCTGATGATGATGAGACAACAGGGCGGGCAGATGGCGATGGGACAGCCGATGATGGTGATGGGAGGACAACAAGCGCCATGGCAGATGCAACCACCTCAGATGCAGACAGCAGTACCACAGATCTCTCAGATGTACCCTCCCCCTGGTGCAGTGATGTACAATAACGGACAAGGAGGTATGGTTATCATGGTAAGATTGTTGACATGTAGTTACATTACTTTACTGAAGGTGTGGTTGTTACTCTGTATTGGAATGTGTAGTTTTCTGTCTTGCATCATGTTTCTAATATGATCTCATTGCAAGAATGATTGGAAAGCCTTTCATGACCATACTATGTCACTACACCTCCTCATTTTGTGGTATTATCACCACAATGCATATCACCCTTAATCATCACCTGGTCATCCCTCTCAAAAAGTGTGGCACGAGACTGAATCTATATAGTCTATGCGAACGTCGGAAATTATGTTCATCAGTTCTTTAATACACGGCCAATTTTTCTACGTGTTTGAATTAGGTCCGCTACCCAAAGGAGGTGATTAAGTCGTGGGGTGGGCTTAATTTCCTAAAATTTACTGACATTGTTCCGGGTACCATTGGATTTCATTGGAAATGATGTCCGCCTCATGACTGAATCATCTTTATTGGGTAGCAAACCTGATTCAAACACGTAGAAAATTGGCTGTGAAAAGAAAAGTGGTATACCATCCAATATAATTTTCACGGGCGGGTATGCCCAAAAGTCACATATGGGTAGCAGGTGGGTCAGACAAATCCCTGATACTGGGGTCATTTATAGGTTTAATACATGTGACCAATGTGCTCTACTCCATGTCATTTAATACATGTGACCAGTGTGCTCTACTCCATGTCATTTAATACATGTGACCAATGTGCTCTACTCCATGTCATTTAATACATGTGACCAATGTGCTCTACTCCATGTCATTTAATACATGTGGCCAATGTGCTCTACTCCATGTCATTTAATACATGTGACCAATGTGCTCTACTCCATGTCATTTAATACATGTGACCAATGTGCTCTACTCCATGTCATTTAATACACGTGACCAATGTGCTCTACTCCATGTCATTTAATACATGTGACCAATGTGCTCTACTCCATGTCATTTAATACACGTGACCAATGTGCTCTACTCCATGTCATTTAATACACGTGACCAATGTGCTCTACTCCATGTCATTTAATACATGTGACCAATGTGCTCTACTCCATGTCATTTAATACATGTGACCAATGTGCTCTACTCCATGTCATTTAATACACGTGACCAATGTGCTCTACTCCATGTCATTTAATACATGTGACCAATGTGCTCTACTCCATGTCATTTAATACATGTGACCAATGTGCTCTACTCCATGTCATTTAATACACGTGACCAATGTGCTCTACTCCATGTCATTTAATACATGTGACCAATGTGCTCTACTCCATGTCATTTAATACACGTGACCAATGTGCTCTACTCCATGTCATTTAATACACGTGACCAATGTGCTCTACTCCATGTCATTTAATACATGTGACCAATGTGCTCTACTCCATGTCATTTAATACACGTGACCAATGTGCTCTACTCCATGTCATTTAATACATGTGACCAATGTGCTCTACTCCATGTCATTTAATACATGTGACCAATGTGCTCTACTCCATGTCATTTAATACATGTGACCAATGTGCTCTACTCCATGTCATTTAATACATGTGACCAATGTGCTCTACTCCATGTCATTTAATACACGTGACCAATGTGCTCTACTCCATGTCATTTAATACACGTGACCAATGTGCTCTACTCCATGTCATTTAATACATGTGACCAATGTGCTCTACTCCATGTCATTTAATACATGTGACCAATGTGCTCTACTCCATGTCATTTAATACATGTGACCAATGTGCTCTACTCCATGTCATTTAATACATGTGACCAATGTGCTCTACTCCATGTCATTTAATACATGTGACCAATGTGCTCTACTCCATGTCATTTAATACACGTGACCAATGTGCTCTACTCCATGTCATTTAATACACGTGACCAATGTGCTCTACTCCATGTCATTTAATACATGTGACCAATGTGCTCTACTCCATGTCATTTAATACATGTGACCAATGTGCTCTACTCCATGTCATTTAATACATGTGACCAATGTGCTCTACTCCATGTCATTTAATACATGTGACCAATGTGCTCTACTCCATGTCATTCAATACACGTGACCGAAGGGGGCTCTACTCCATGTCATTTAATACATGTGACCAATGTGCTCTACTCCATGTCATTTAATACACGTGACCAATGTGCTCTACTCCATGTCATTTAATACACGTGACCAATGTGCTCTACTCCATGTCATTTAATACATGTGACCAATGTGCTCTACTCCATGTCATTTAATACATGTGACCAATGTGCTCTACTCCATGTCATTTAATACATGTGACCAATGTGCTCTACTCCATGTCATTTAATACATGTGACCAATGTGCTCTACTCCATGTCATTTAATACACGTGACCAATGTGCTCTACTCCATGTCATTTAATACATGTGACCAATGTGCTCTACTCCATGTCATTTAATACATGTGACCAATGTGCTCTACTCCATGTCATTTAATACATGTGACCAATGTGCTCTACTCCATGTCATTTAATTCATGTGACCAATGTGCTCTACTCCATGTCATTTAATACACGTGACCAATGTGCTCTACTCCATGTCATTTAATACTTGTGACCAATGTGCTCTACCCCATGTCATTTAATACACGTGACCAATGTGCTCTACTCCATGTCATTTAATACATGTGACCAATGTGCTCTACTCCATGTCATTTAATACGTGTGACCAATGTGCTCTACTCCATGTCATTTAATACATGTGACCAATGTGCTCTACTCCATGTCATTTAATACATGTGACCAATGTGCTCTACTCCATGTCATTTAATACATGTGACCAATGTGCTCTACTCCATGTCACTCCATCTTTTAGAGTGAGAACGCAACTAAAAGTGGAAATATTCACTATGGCAGGAATCATGGTGCATCGGCTGTTTACCTCAACTTTTGCAGCCATGGTGTTTGCCTTTATAGCCAGTGACCTCATCCTGGGCCTGGTCTTGGGACTGTATCATCCAAAGGTAGGTGTGAGGGTGGAACAGCCTTGGGCCCAGATGTTATGGAGCAGATGGATTACATCACCATGATGTAATCCATCTCCGCTACATACTGGTCTGAGGTCAGGACTAGGAGATAATTGCTGTATAATAAGGTATGTATTAGGTGGTGTGGCATTGAGTACACCAAGGGGAGGAGCTCCAAGAGCTACAGTGGGCGTGTCCTCAATGTCAGTGTCTTTGGAGGCCACCATACACAGCACCTGGCACCACATGTAGCTCCAGGCATCACACATAACACCTGGCACCACAGTGCAATGTCCATGTCTATGGTGTGTGGGTGTGGTCTATTGTGTCTCCTGTCACCTGACTACATATGCTCTACTTGTTCTCTAGTCCTCCTACTATGGCTGAGTCCTGCAGGCCAACTGGATCAGATCACAGAACTCACCTCATGGATACTGTACATATTTGTAACATACATAAATAGTAGTAGTGTCATACATGTGTATATCTCAGGACCACATCAGACCTCAGAAGCTGATGTATAGATTTTCATATTACACATGTTTTGTTACATAGTGGAAAGCTTTTGAGCTAAACAGGGTGTAGGTGTCAAGATGAGAAGACGTCTCTGTTCTCATATGGGGCACCTTCACCCTAGTTCATATGTGGAGTCCCAAATTGCATTGCATGGTCTATTTGTCTGAAAATTGGAATATTTTGTTATGTCATGAAAAATATATACTTGTACATATCTGCAACACATCTGACATGACAAACACATTCCACATACAACACAACACTGCCATAAACTGAAGGATCAGGGAACAGAGGGGGACCAGGGAACAGAGGGGTCAGGGAACGAACAGAGGCATCAGGGAACAGAGGGGGACCAGGGAACAGGGGGGACCAGGGAACAGAGGGGGTCAGGGAACAGAGGCATCAGGGAACAGAGGAACCATCAGCAGGGAATAACTTATTGATGACAAACTCCAGTCCCATTTCCGCCTGAGGCAAAATGGAGAATAATATGTGTAAGCACACACAGAAACCCATTGAATGGCTGCAAATACATTTGAGAGAGAGGGAGTGAGAGAGAGAGAGTGTGTGTGTGTGTGTGTGTGTGTGTGTGCTAGACGCATAACCCCTAATGGCCCTTCAATCCCTTCAATTACATCACACTTAACCTCTACTGGCCTCAATTATGATATTTAACCCCTACTGGCCTTCAATTACATCACACTTCACCCCAAGTACTCCCACCACCTCTCACAATAGCATTACTTCCTATCACATACCTTGTGGGCGTTGCCCTTGTACCTATCTGCACCGAACTTCTCCACAGCTCTGGAGAGGCCACGCACACCGCACTTGATCCATGCCTGCTTATCACAGCATGTCCTGCAGGTGAGAGAGGCCATAAGAGTCCTATCAGCAGGGGGATATCATTTCAAACAGGAGCAGCATTAAAACTGTGTGTTACGTATTAGCAAGAATCTGGGATTATTTGAAATTGTACTGCCGTGACATTGAGCACAGATTAAAAAGATGAAGACGTAATATTCACAATGAGTACAAACAAGACCATTGTCCAGTGGTATTGATGGTATTTAGCTCTGGGTGTGTGATAGAAGGTATACACCATCACACAACTTCCTACGTAGTAGTGGCCGCACCACATGACCCATCACCACACTCTTACTAACCATTCTTGATTTTCAGGAGAGACGTAGTACGTACAACTTTCCTCCACCGCCATCAGCCTGCTGTGCGAGATATTCTTAGTGCGCGTCCTGAATACCTTGGCGGTAGCATCCACCTCGGACTCCTCAATGATGCAGGCCGTCGATCCTTGTGCCACAAACTAAAGCAATTAGAAACGATACGCATCACGCCTTTAATTCACAGAGACGTACGCTGACGTACATGTACGTACTACCTTTTCAAGCCACCGCGGCGCCCTGTTCGTCTTTGTTAGCAGGCGTTTGCTAATCAGCTTCCCTTCCTTCAACGTTCTATCATGACAGACGAACGATATATGGTAACGCCTTTAATAATATCATCCTCATGTATGCGGCACGTGCGTGTGTGCTCACCTGCTGATGGTATCCTCTGAAAGAACGTGGAGGCTGTAGGGATTTGGGTAACGTCTCCAAAGTGCCTGCGCTACCTTTTCCCACGTAGCTCTGTTCAGAACGCAACAAGTTAAATTAATATACTGAGCAGACTGCAGCCAAGGTGCCCTTCCACCAATGGCTGGCAATATGACATACTTGAAGGTTGTCGTGTTCTTGTAGGTCCTTCCTCCAATGTGCGGCGTGCCTGCGTCATCCATGGTTTCCCGAGCTGCGACTTACTAATAGTAGGCCTATAATACCACTTGCTTCCACCCCCTTTTTTTTTTTTGCATGTAAACTCGCCACTCGTGACCTTATTTATTTAACATAACGTTGTGAATACGACTACACAATACAAACATAAAATGCGGTTTTAAAACAGAAGATAAAAAGAATCTCTCTACAGTAATGTCCACAATCTACTTATAAGTTCCTAATATAGGTAGCGACAGCCAATGATAAAGTTATTGCTCATGTCCTGCACAGCGCCTGTTCCATAGGCCATGTAGCAGCCGAGAACACCCAGTGCTCTGGTGCACATGTTTTTGGCCTTGATGGTGTTGCTGTCTTCATCAGACAGCTGGAAGGTCACAGAGAAGCTGTTTGCGTATGTCAGTAGGGTGCCCCCGGACAGCTGCTGCTGGTCTGCCGGGTTGTAAGGGATGGGCACGAAGGTGGCGTTGCTGAGGAGGGAGAGGTACGTCGGGTGCAGCGAGCTGGTCAGGACCGTCTCGCTGAAGTTCAAGGTCAGCTGGCTCGTGTTCATGTTGACGGAGAATGACAGGAGCTGAGGGGGCGTGGTGTCGGGCACAAACCTGGACACACGCATCGGCAGGTACACGCCCGTCACGTTGTTGCTGCTCATGTCGCGCACGGTGAACGTGGCCATGGTCAGGAAGGTGTTGGAGCTGGTGTAAGGGCTGCCCGCGTCGCTGGTGGCCAGGAGAGGGGACTGCGCCTTGATGGCGTTCAGGTCATTGTTGTTCACCGTCACAATGATCACGTTTGACGGGGTCGACACGTTTGTGTAAGGACCACGGAGCTGGTAGGCCACCGTGGGTTCCAGGTCGTCGTCGTAGAGGGTCATCCCTGTAACGTAGAGGGTTGCGGGGTTCACAGTCTCCGAGAAGGTTAGCGTGAAGGTGCCCATGTTCATATCAAGGTCGAACCCCACGAAGACGGGCAGAGTTTTGTCTGGCGTGAACAGTAGTGCCCGAATGGCCTGGGGAGGAAGGATGGCCGTGTTAAGGTTACCGGAGGTGTCAGCGACGGCATGGCTGCTCAGGTAGAGATACGAGTTGTTCACTGAGGTGTACAACGTAGCTAGCTGCTTGATCCTGTTGAGGTCTGTGGTGCTCAGGATGATGGTGACGGTGGGAAGGTTCAGTTGGCTTGCCACGGAGCTGGTGTTGGTTAAGGTGTAAGTGTGAGCGCTGTCAGTGATGTTGCGACCAGACGCCAGGGTGAGCTGAGTGGCATCTAAGGAAAGAGCGGTGACGGTTTCGTTGAAGGATAGCGTCAGCGTCCCAGCGTTCATGTCGATTGTGAAGGATTGGAGCATTGGAAGGTTGGTGTCAGGTGTGTACATGGTGACTGGGAGGGCATTAACCCCGTTGATAACGTCTAGCGCCACCAGAGCTGTTGTGTCCTTCACGGCCGCGCTTAGGGTAATCCATGTGGTGAGGTTGCCGGTGGCGATGCCCTGGGTCTTCAGAGCGTTCACGTCGGTGTTGTTAAGCAAGAGGACAACGTCTGGGGTGTTTGACGTGGTAAGGACCACTCCCTTTGTGAGGGTGTAGAAGTTGGTAGAGTTACTTTCCACGCTGGAGTCCAACTGAAGGGTTATCCCGCCAAAGTTGACTGTGGAGACATTGACAGTCTCAGAGAAGTGTAAAGTGAGGCGTCCGTTGTTCATGTCGAGGTCAAAGGTCAGCAGCATAGGGTTTCTCCCATCACCGATGTACATGCTGGCTTGGAGGGCATTGGAAATGCTGATGGCCGTGATGGGGTTGCCGCTGGTGTCCTGCACCAGAGCCGCCATGATGCTGGCGAATGAGGTGGCAAGGCTTCTCAGGAGAAGGAAGCCTTGTTTGACCTTGTTGAGGTCTGCATTCGTCATGGTAACGGTTACCTGGAGCTGGTTCAAAGTACTCTCCTGTCCGCCTGTGAGAGTGAAATTTTCGACTCCAATCACTGCAGCCCTGCTTGACTGGAGAGTGATGGCCTTCACGTTGAAGGTGGTCATATCCACTGGCTCGTCAAAGTTCAAAATGAGCTGACTGGTGTTTACGTTGACGGCAAATGAGACCAGCTGTGGTTGGACCAGGTCGGGCGCGAAGGCCTCCGTGCAGGCGACCCCCACCAGCACCTGGTTGGGGGGCACGGCAAGATCGGTCGCCATGGTTGCAGTGAAGCTGATGCACGTGTCGTTGGCGCTGGTTGCCAGGTTGTCGTTCTGCTTGATGGTGTTGAGGTCGGCTTTGCTCAGCTTAACGTAGATGACCGTGGAGTCCACCAAGGTCACGTTACCTCCCGTGAGGGGAACGGTGTCCAACGCGGAGGAGCTTGTGGGTTGTAAGGTGATGCTGGTAGGGCGCAAAGAGGATGCAGCCACAGGCTCATCAAAGGTGAGGACGAGCACTTCAGAGCTCATGTTGAGACTGAAGGTGACGAGGTGGGGGGGTGTTGCGTCTGGGACGAGGGTACCGGGAAGACCTGCGGTGTTGTTGATGGCAACGACACTGATGTTGAATGTGTTTGCGACGAGGTTAGAGGTGAGGGACAGGTAGGTGCTGTTGGTGGGGGTCTTGGCCAGGACGCGGGTCAGCTTGATGGCGTTGGTGTCGTTGAGGGTCAGCTGGACGCGGACGGTGGTAGGGGTCGCGGGGTCGAGATATGCCACGCCCCCTTGCAGCGTGCGGGCCTGGCCCGGGATGAGGGCGGCTGAGCTCTGCATGGTGATGGCCGAGGGCAGGAAGGAGGATATGGTAATGGTCTCGGAGAAAGTGAGGGCGAGTTGGTTGGTGTTCATGTCGAGGGTGAAGGAGAGCACACTTGGTGGCGTGTAGTCAGGCACATACACTGACACCCGAAGTGCATCAAGCAGAGACAGCGCCATGACTTGGTTTCTCTTGAAGTCGTAGGCTAGGCCAGCAGCTACGGATGCGTAGACGGTGTTGGACGATATCGCAAGACCTGAAGTGTTCTTGATGGCGTTCAGGTCGTTTGGCGTGAGGAGGAGGGTCACAATATTGGGCGTGGTTGTAAGGTTGATGTAGGCTGTTCCTCCGGTCAAAGTGTAGTACGATACACCGCTGGCAGCCAGAAGAGTTTGTAGGCTGATGGATGCATTCAAGCTGGTTTGATTACTGACAGCGGTGCTGTTGGAGCTGGTGGTCTGGTTGGTGGTCGAGGTGCCGTTTAAATATGTCTGGTTGTAGCTGTTGATAGAGCCGTTCGCCACACCGATCACCGTTGGACTTATCGTGGGCAGCAAGTTACTCAGGACTGTTGTGCTCACTGGGGCAGACTGGAGGGTGATTGCTCCTACAGTGAACGGCTGCGAGAGGTCAAGCACCTCGGAGAAGTTCAGCACGAGGATACCAGTGTTCATGTCCAGATTGAATGAGACCAGTGTAGGAGGTGTCTGGTCTGCGATCACACCTGTTGCTCCAAATGGCTGGGTGTTGTTGCAGTACGCATTACCGCGAGTGTCCGCGATTGAAGACGGGATGAGCTGGACGAAGGTGTTCTGTGGCGAGGTGCCCATCACACTGCCCAAGGTCTTACTCTTGAGAAGGTTCAGGTCATAGCTAGACAGCACCAGTACCACTACAAGTGTGTACTGGGAACAGTTGAGGCTACCTCCGGTGAGCGTGTACTTGACTGTGGGGGTTACCTTTAAGTTCTGCACCACGATCTGACTGGTGTTGAGCACGCTGCTGTTCACTGGTTCACCGAACGTGAGGGACAGCAAGCCCAGGTTGAGGTCCAGTTGGAAGGCATCTAGAGGCGGGCAGGTGGTGTCGGGTGTGTACTTCTGAACCTGCTGACCAGCTGCTGAGCTAATGCTCACAATTGCATTTTTGGACTGGTCCTGTACAAAGCCAGAGGTGAGTGACAGGTAAGTGTTGTTCTGGGAGGTTGCCATGGTAACCATCATCTTGATATTATTGAGATCAGTAGTTGAAATTTGGAAGACAATGATTGTCTCAGACACCATGGAAACTAGAGACTGGTTGTTGGAGAATCCCGTGAGTGTGTAATTTGTTGTGTAAGCAGTAGTAACAGGACCACTTTGGAGGGTTACCTGAGAGGGATCAAAGGTTGAGGCATTGACAGACTCAGAAAAGGAGAAGGTTATAGTGCCAGTGTTCATGTCCAGGTCGTACGCTTTCAGAACTGGCGGTGTCTTGTCAGCGATCACAAGTGTCGCTGCTAAGGCACTTGTGGTGTGTATTGGAACCAGCGGGTTTGTGAACATGTCGTTAACCACCTGTGACGTTGCAGTGATGTATGTATCATTGACAGTGGTGCCCAGACCCGTGTGACTCTTGATGACGTTCAGGTCGGTGGACAGCATGGTGACAGTGATGATGGGCGAAGAGACATTGGAGATGGCTCCTCCAGTCAAGTTCACCGAGTCCATGTTTGACGACGGGGATGACTGGAGAGATAGTCCAGCCACCTTGATCGACGTCGCGTTCACCGTCTCAGAGAAGGTCAACACAAGGGTACCCATGTCTCTGTCCAGCACAAATGCCACCAGACGAGGCATGGTGGTGTCGTATACGTACGCGGACACCAGCAGGGCACTGGAGGTGGGGATGCCCACCAATGCGTTTCCGCCCATGTCCAGAACCGTCCCCATGGCGACGGAGAGGAACACGGTCTTGTTGCTCAGGGCCAGGTAGGTGAGTTGCTTCAGGGCGTTGAGATCGAGGGAGCTGACGTCGACCTGGAGGATGGGGCCATTGAGGCTGGCGGTGAAGCTGGTACCAGTGAGGGGGAAGAGTCCAAATGTGGTGTTTGCGCTGGGTTGGAGGGTTAGACCAGACGTGGACAGGGAGCTGCTGTTTACAGTCTCCGAAAAAGTGAGAGTGAGGGTGCCCAAGTTCATGTCTAGTCCGAAGCCCAGGAGGCGTGGCTGCACTGTGTCAGCCATGTAACCCGAGGCACGCAGTGTCGTGACTGGAATCAGAGGGTTAATGAAGACGTCGGTCACACCCAGAGCCGTGATGGAAATGTAGGTCGTGTTCTGACTTGTCGCTAGGGGATACGAGGATTTTATTGCGTTGAGGTCTGCAGTGGTGAGGGTCAGGGTGAGGTTGGGTGTGTTGGTCTGGTTGACAATAGCTCCACCGGTCAAGGTGTACGAGTTGTTCCCATAGGAGAGTGCGACCTGTGTTGCATCAAAGGAGCTTATTTGCACTGTCTCAGAGAAGTAGAACGTAAGTGTTTCCTGTGAGAGGTCGAGGAAGAACTGCAGGAGAGACGGTCTGGATGTGTCCGATGTGAAGTTGCCGACCTTCTGAGCTGAAGAGCTGTTCACCCCGATGAGAGGAAGGTTTACCATGTCATAGACAGCCCCACTGATCGCAGAGATGTAGGTGGTGTTGGCACTTTTGGTCAGTGTGGGCAAGAGACGCAGCAGGTTGCTGTCGAATGTGCTAAGCTGGATCTGAATGATCGGGTTATTGACGTTGGTAAAGATGCCATTGGTAAGGGTGTAGGAAACGGTCATGTTGTTTACAGACCCATAGCTCTGCAGAGTGATCCCTCCAATCAGTAGTGTGCTGGCGTTGACGGTCTTTGTGAACACCAGTGTAAGCACATTTGAATTCAGGTCCAAATCAAAGTGATCGAGAGATGGTGGGATTGTATCTGGGACAAAGATCCTCACCTGGGGTGAAGTGACAAGGGAGGTGAAGGCAGTGATAAAAATCTCATTCAGCAGATTCATAATTTATTATAACAGTAACCAAATTATCATTAAAACGTACTTTGACCAAAAACTTATGCATACATTAATTTTTAAATTATAGTTAACAGATGAATATTTATTCAAGTAAGTTAATTGACCACTAAAATTACCCCAAGTACAATAGACACCTCCATACTAACCTGCAGGGGAGCTGAAACAGACACGTTCTTGACAGGGTTGCCGGCCATGTCGTTCACGAGGCTGGACCCTAGTGAGAGGTAAGTGGTGTTCACCGACACGGCCAGACCGCTAATGCCTTTCAGGTTGTCTCCGTCGGCCTTGGCCAGCTTAATCAAGACTATTGGACCATTGGAGGAGAGCAGAGTACCAGCTGTGGGCACGAAATTCTTGGACAGGACTCCGGGGGAGTCCATGATCCTAATGCTGGTCACATCCAGGCTGGAGACATTCACACTCTCAGAGAACAACAGGGTGAGGACCACGGTGGCCATGTTGAGGTCGAAGGCGACGAGGGTGGGATTTGTTGTGTCCCGGGTGAAGTTGGTCACTCGGAGGGCCTGGGTCGGGGTGATGGGGTTCAGCGCATTGCCGCTGGCGTCCATGATGGCCGAGGACTGCACATAGAGGTAAGTGTTGGAGGACTGGGTAGCCATCCCTGTGAGCACCGTGATGGAATTCAGGTCTGCAGCACTGAGAGGTATTGTTACCACTGGGCCGAAGGGGGAGGAGGTGGTGGAACCGTTTGTGAGCTGGTAGGACTGGAAGCTTAGGCTCTGACCCCCTGTCAGGTACACACCGCTGACGTTGAGGGTGGTGGGGTTCACAGTTTCGGAGAAAGAAAGTGTGAGTATGCCTGTGTTCATGTCCAGGTTGAAATCCAGCAGACTTGGGCTGGTTGTGTCGGGGACCAGCCTTATGGCCTTGAGAGCAGCCGAGCTGTTGATTGGGACCACCTGGTTCCCAGACATGTCTCTTGCCATGTCGGACGTGACGCTGAGGTAAGTGCTGTTGGTAGATTTGGCCAAAACCACAAGGGCCTTGATGGCGTTGGTGTCCATGAGGCCAAGTGCCACGCTGATGACAGAGGAGGCAGAGCTGTTGACGTAGCTGGACTGGGTAAGGGTGTAATGGCTGTACGTGTTTATCCCAACCGCGGTGTCCTGGAGGGAAATGGATGTCACATTGAACATAAAGGCGTCCACTGTCTCAGAGAAGTACAAAGTCAGCTGAGCAGTGTTCATGTCCAGGGAGAAAGACTGGACCTGTGGGGGAGTGGTGTCCGGAGTGTAGCGGGTCACCATTCGCGCACTGACCAGACCGATGACCCCAAGGCGGCTGGTGTCCAAGATGGTGTCTGGTGATATCAGCAGCCATGACGTGTCCATGGTCAGCGCAATCTTCCTCCTTTTCAGCTCGTTGAGGTCCCCCAGTGTGATCTGGATGGTTGCTGTGGTATCATCCGCCATGACGACCAGTGAACCGTTGGTCAGCATGTACAAGTTCCCGCTCGAGGTGACGTTGGAAGCCCTCTGGAGGGTGATATCGGGGTACATGGTGGTGAACACATCCACCACTTCGGGGAAACTCAACACAAGGATTCCCTTGTTCATGTCCAGGTCAAATCCCAGGAGGATTGGAGGTGTGGTGTCCGATATGAAGGTGGTCACGTGGAGGGGTGCGCCCAGGGTGACGGGGACTACCTGGTTGTCGTTCATGTTGGCGATGGTGGAGGAGAGGATGGAAATGAAGGAGGTGTCATTAGAGGTGAGCAATGGGGGAAGCTTCTTTATGTTGTTGAGGTCATCGATGGTGAGGATGACAATGACACGTTCTCCATTGGAGCTGTTTGTCCACCCACCGGTCAGGGTGTAGTTCGCGACGCTTACCTTGAGCACCGGCATAGGTGCTGCAGTGGCATTGGTGCTGTTAGTAGTAGTGCCGTTCACAGAGGTACCATTGGTACCTGAGGGGTAGCTGTAATAGTAGACGGGTACGGAAGCCAGGAGGGTGATGCCAGTGACGTTTAAGGAGCTCGCACGCACCACCTCGTCAAAGTTCAACTCGAGGAGTCCCTGGTTCACATCGACGGAGAAGGAGGTGAGCACGGGTCTCAGGAGGTTTGGCGAGTAGGCCTGAGGCTGCACCTGCAGCGTGATGCCCCGTGCGTAGTTAGGTGGGAGAGCCATGTCCGACGCAGCCCGGGGGAGGAGCTGGAGGAACGTGTTGTTGGGACTGGTGGCCAAGGACGTTAGCAGCTTTATCTGGTTGAGGTCGTCGTGGGACAGGACGATGGATAGCACAGTGGAGTTTGTCGAGGACGCGGAGGCAAAGCCGCTTAGCTGGAGATAGTTGGAGGACTGGGAGAGGAGGGGGCCCGACTGGATGATGACCCGAGTGATATTGAGGCTGTTGGCGTTGATCGTCTCATCGAAGGTGAGCTTCACGAGGCCCGTGGACATGTTGAGGGAGAAGGCCTGGAGCACAGATGGTGTGGTGTCGGCCGTGTACTGGGTCACCTGCAGGGCATCCGAGCTAGGGATGGGGACCAGGCTCAGGCCTCCCATGTCAAAGATAGCGCTGGAGTTTGCTGACAGGAACGTGCTGTTTGCGTCTTTGGCCAAGGTGGGCTGGGCCTTGATAGCATTGAGGTCTTGGATGCCCAGGAGTACTGTCACAATGGGACCGTCTGTGCTGTTGGTGCCTGTCAGCTGAGGACTGAGGACGTAGCTACCACTGGAAACCAGCATTGCACCCGACTGGACTGTTACAGCGGACACGTTCAGCGAGCTCACCATCACTGTTTCTGTGAAGGTCAGGACCACAATGCCGGCGTTTGCGTCGAAGCTGAAGGTGGCCAGACGGGGAAGGATGGTGTTTTTAATGAACGTGGTCACTTGCAGTGCATTAGTGCCCGGTATCTGCACCACGGCATTGCCCTGCATGTCGGATATGGCGCTGTAGTTAAGGGAGAGGTAAGTGTTATTGACAGAGGTGGCCACCGCGGTGAGCTTCTTCAAGTCGTTGAGGTCCGCGACTCCAATGTTGACGGTTATGGAGGTGCCGTTTGGAGACAGAGAGCCGCTGTACGAGGTGAGAGTGAAGGTGCTGAGCGGTCCAGACGTGTTCCTGCCACCCTGAAGGGTGATGGCTGCCGTGTAGAGGGACTGACGGTTGACTGTCTCGTTGAACCGCAGCACCAACTGGCTTGTGTTAATGTTGAGGTCGAACTGCTGGAGGCGTGGTGGGTTCTGGTCGCCTACGTACACAGACACGCGGAGGGCTGCCATGTTTGAAATGGCATCAACGGGATTCTTGTTTATGTCAGCGATTAGTCTTCGCGTTGTGGTGATGTATGTAGTGGGGGAGCTGACGGCCAGCTGGTACAGCTGCTTCAGGCTGTTAAGGTCCACAGCTGCAATCTGGATGACTATAGTGGCAGAGTTGTTTGAGGTGGTGAAACTGGCACTGCTGAGGTCAAATGTCGTTGGAATGTTTGTGTAGGAGACGTTGGCTACGTTCTGCAGCGTGACCTGCGTGACATCGAAGGAGCTAACGTTGACAGTTTCGGAGAACATGAGGGTGAGCACCCCCGTGTTTAGATCCAGGTTGAAGGACTCCAGAGTAGGAGGCACGCGATCCTCCGTGAACGTACTGACACGGAGCGACTGCACGGGTATCAGAGGGTTGCCACTCATGTCCTGAACTGTACCGTTCAGTGCCGACAGGTAGGTGGTGTTCACGCTCGTGGCGAGGGGGACGAGCCTTTTGATTTCGTTCAAGTCGGGTAGGACTAGGAGGAGGTTCACGACGTAGCTGTTGTCCTGGGCAATGATGCCCCCGGAGAGTGAGTAAGACTGCGACGTTTGGCTGAGTGGTGAGCCAGAGGAGAGAGTGATAGAGATGGCATCAAACGTTGAGATGCGTACGGTCTCTGTAAAGGTGAGGGAGAGGACCTCGGAGCTCAAGTTCAGACTGTAAGCGACCAGCGCTGGGAGGACTGTGTCCCCAGTGAAGTTGCTTGCCTGGAGGGCGGAGCTGGGGAGGCTGGGGACCAGAGCATTCCTGTTCATGTCCGCCACAGCCAGTAAGGTGGCCGCGATGAAGGTGTTGTTGACAGAGGTTGCCATGGAGGTGAGCCGTCTAATGGTGTTGAAGTCGTTGAACTGAAGGTAGATCACCAGCATGGTAGAGTCACCGGCAGAGCTGTTGCTATCACTTAGCTGCTGGTACTGGGTATCTGGCTGCCTCATTGCAACACCCTGCACAGAGAACTGATCGATGCGAAGTGAACTTGCATTGACTGTCTCGTTGAAGGTCAGAAACAGTCCCTGCGAGGTGAGGTCAATGCTGAAGGCAAGGAGCATTGGGCGGTTCGTATCCTGCACAAAGGCAGAGGCCTGCTTTGCAGACAGGGTGCTGATAGGCACGACAGAGTTGTTGTTCATGTCCCTGATCAGCGCGGTGCTGAAGGCGATGAAGGTGTTGTTAACACTGGTGGCCATGCCGGTCATTTGCTTGATGGTGTTGAGGTCGCCAGCAACAATGTAGAATAGGACGACCGTGGAGTCCATCTGGGAGGAGCTTCCTGCCTTCAGTTGGTAGTAGACAGCACTGGAGGCATTGGAGCCCCCCTGGAGGATGATTTCTGTCGCAACGGACGTCCTCGCTCGGACAGTCTCATCGAACGTGAGGGCAACAATGCCGGCGTTCATGTCCAGACTGAACTCCCGCAGCACTGGGGAGGTGCCGTCTGGGACAAAGCCGGAAGCCTGCAGTGCGTTAAACGTCACCACCGCAATCACGCTCCTTCCAAAGACATCGCTGAATGCTTCAGCCCTCATTGACAGGAAGGTGTCAAGCTGGCTAGTGTACAGGTTTGTGTTCAGCTTGACTGCATTCAGATCAGTGGCTGAAATGTTGACATCAATGTAGTACCCATTGGGACTGACAGTGAAGCTGCCTGCAGTGAGGGTGACATAGTTGGCGTCAAGCACCCTGGTAGCCTGGAGGGTGATGGTGTTTGGGTAGAATGTGCTGGCATTGATGATGTCATTGAAAGTGAGGTGCAACGTGCCCGTATTCATATCCATTGAGAAGGCGATGAGGTAGGCAGGTGAAACGTCACGGGTGAAGAGCCGAACTTGGAGCGATGCGTTTTGGCGGACACCATTTCCTGCCATGTCTTGGATGGTGCCCTGGAGGATGCTCATGTAGCTGTTGAGCTGGCTAGTGGCCATCTTTGTCGAGAGCTTGAGGTAACGGATGTCAGTCTGTGTCATGTGTATGGAAACTGTCATTGTTCCATTGTAATTGGTATCCATGGTGATGCCTCCTCCGACCAAAGTCTTAGAATCAACTGTGGTGTTTGATGGGTTTGAGAGAAGGGTTAAGTATGAGTACTGCAGTGAGGATACCCGCACAGGCTCGTCAAACCAAAGGGTGACCACGTCACTGTTCATGTCGAGGTCAAAGTAGAGGAGGCGTGGTCTAACTGCATCTGCCACAAACGTACCCACCTCCAGTGCCTCGGAAGGTGGGATGGGGACCACCCAGTTTGGGTCCGGGGACGCCACATCGGTGATTAGGCTGCCGGTGATCGAGATGTAGGTATTGTTGTAGCTGGTGGCCAGTGTGGGCAGAGCCTTTATCACATTGAGGTCCGCAGCAAGGAGGTTCACCACGACTGCCAGTCCATTCTGGCTGGTGGTGTAGCCACCTGTGAGGGTCACAGCAGAGGCACCGGCAGTGTCCCCACCGAGGAGGGTGATGGCCTTGGGGTTCAGGGAGGACGCCTGCACAATCTTGTTGAAGGTGAGCGTGAGGGTGTTGCTGGTGAGGTTGAGGGTGAAGTCGACCAGTTCTGGCGGCATGGTGTCGTGGATGAAGCTGTTGCTGACTACGGCATTGTTGCGAGGCACGACCAGGGCCACGTTTTGGGCCATGTCCCTGATGAACCCGGATGCCAGGGAGATCCAGCAGTTGGTGATGTCAGAGCAGAGCCTGAGGTCGCTTTGGAGCATCAGGAGGTCTCGGATGGAGAGCTCAAACTGGACCACTGTGCTGTAACCTGGCTGGACCGTGCCGCCTGTGAGGGTGTACATCAGTGCAGGAGTGCGGTAGAATGACTGGAAGGTGACCTTTGTCAGATCAACAGACGTTGAGTTGACTGTTTCGTTGAACGTCAAGGTGA
This sequence comes from Eunapius fragilis, assembly GCA_963681505.1. NCBI lineage: Eukaryota > Metazoa > Porifera > Demospongiae > Spongillida > Spongillidae > Eunapius > Eunapius fragilis. Next base: position 9,518,802 of record OY811976.1, on the reverse strand, counting down.
CGAGACTTGCGTTGAGGTTGAATTGGGTGAATTCAATCAGGCTTGGAGGATTTGTGTCAGGAATGTAAGCTGTTGGTGTGAGGCCACATCCCGCAAAGAAGATTGAGGGAAGTGGGTTGAGGGCACGATCCATGATGTCACTCCCAGTGAAGACTAGGTTACAGTCGTCGCCATTTTCATTGTATGTGCACAAGGGTAGTGCCTTGATCTGGTTGAGGTCATAGGTAGAAAGCTGGCAGCTGTAGTAGGTCCTTCCGAGAGCCATGCACATCCCCCCAGTTAAGGTATATGTGTAGACTGGAACAGGGACAACGACGAGGGTTGTCGTTTTGGAATCTAACCCCGATTGATTGAAGAAAGCAGACTGATTGAAAGAAATAGTTTCGTTGGAGATATTATATTGATTTGAGTTGTTGTAGTAGAGGAAATCACAGCTCTGTACCCTGAAGTCGTAGACATGGAACAGTGACGTGTTTACATACTCATTGAATGAAAGAAGCAGCATCCCAGAGTTCATATCGGCCACGAAGGTTCTTATAATTGGAGGGGTGGAGTCTCGCACGTAGCTTGCGGCCTGGAGGAAGCCCACAGGTACCACAGGGATGCCCCCCATGTCAGTTACCAGGAGTTTCGTAGCAGTGATGAGTGAGTTCTCAAGGGATGTGGTCAGGTCGCTGAACTGTTTTATTCCATTGAGATCATCAGAGGACAGCAACAGTGAGATATATGTGGAGTTGGCTATGGAGACAGTGCCGCTGGTCAGAGCGAATGTCTGCGAACCGGAGGGATTTGTAAAGGTAAGAGCACTTGGATTGAAGGCTCTAGCCAGGACAGTCTCAGAGAAAGTCAGGTTAACGGTTCCGCTGTTTAGGTCTAAAGAGAACGAGAGGAGTTGTGGAGGAGTTAAGTCAGGGGTGAAGGCTGTGACTTTTAGCCCATTATTGTTAAGAATGGGGACAACTGGGTTACCACTCATGTCTTGAATGGTGCTGGAGGTCAAGGTTATGAAGGAGTTGAGGGTGGACGTAGCCATGGCAGTCACACGTTTGATGGCGTTCAGGTCCTGGGCCGTAAAGTTGACGAGAATGGACGTTCCATTCGGGCTCAATGTGAAGCTGGACTGCAACTGGTACGACACACGAGCCATGGCAGCATCTTGTATTGTTATCTGTGTCACGTTCAGTGAGAGGGAGTTTATCGTCTCTGAGAAGTACAGGGTCAGGCTACCGGCAGCATTCATGTCCAGGTCAAACTGCACAATGAGAGGCCGCACAGAGTCCATAATGTAGCTCCACACCTGGAGGGCTGCGGTGAGAGGAATGGGGACCACAGCAATGCCCGCCATGTTTTGTACGGTCTGAGAAGTGACGGACAGGTACGTGTTGTTGCTGGACGTGGCCAGTGTGTAGATCCGCTTCAGAGCATTGAAGTCTGGGGTTGTCAGTTGGACAGTCAGGGTGGGTGCGTATGATGACTGGACCACCCCCCCAGTGAAAGTGTAGGAATTAGGTGGCAGTGCTGCTGATGTGTACTGTGGGACCAGAGTAAGCTGGGTCACATCCAAGGTTCCTACGTCAACAGTCTCTGAGAAGTACAGGGTTAACTGCTGCGTGGAGAGATCCACATCAAATGCTTGCAGGGTCGGTGGAGTCGTTTCAAGGTACACAGTCCCAGCGAGGGCACTCTGCTGAGCTATCGGGACCACAACGTTTCCCATGGTATCCTGTACGAGAGAGGCGGTGATCGAAGCAAAAACGTTTGCAGTGATGGGCGGCCTGGCTTTGACCGCATTAAGGTCGTTCCAGGAGAGGCTTATTGTGACCGTGGGACCATCAGAGCTGTTGGAGTAGCTTGCACCGGTAAGGGTGTACGTGTTGAGCTGTAGGAGGCCAGTGGGCTGGTAGGAGCTGCTCTGAAGTGTAACGGATGCCGCCTGCAGAGTGCTCACACTCACCGTCTCCGAGAAACTCATCCAGAGGTCACCTGATGTCAGGTTCAAGGAGAAGGCAAGCAACTGTGGCCTGGTCGTGTCCGAGGTGTACTGGTTGACCTTGGCAGCATTTACGCCGTTCATTAATTCTGACACAGTTTGGCCGCTCATACTATATACGGCTGTACTCGGAAATACCAGCCAGGTGGTATTGAGGCTGTTGGCGATCCTTCTGGCCTTGAGCGTGTTGAGGTCGTTCAGGGTGATGGCCAATGACACCATCGGCTGGTAAGGGTAAGAGAGGAGGGTGCCGCCAGTTAGCGTGTAGGAGTATTGGTTCCACGTCACGTTGGACGACCTCTGCAGGGTAAGCTGGTTGAACCGGAGGGAGGAGGCGTTGACGGTTTCGGAGAAGGTCAAGTTGAGAGTCCCTGTGTTCATGTCCAGGCTGTACATGACCAGCTGAGGCATGGTGGTGTCGTTCTGGTATGCAGAGGCCTGGAGAGCGTCGCCGTCCAGGATGGCCTGCACAGGGTTTCCGGCCATGTCCCTGATGAAGGTGGAGTTCACTGTGAGGTAGGAGTTTGCAATGCTGGTGTATAGCATCGGATTGGCCTTGAGGAGGTTGAGGTCACTGATCGTGAAGTTTAGTACGACAGAGAGGCCATTCGGACTGGAGGACAAGGTGTAGGGACTGAGCCGCTGGTGCTCGCTTACGTGGACGTAGGAGGCCCCCGCCTGCAGGACCAGTCCAGCCGGCATCACCGTGGAGGTGTCTACGGGCTCATCAAAGTTCAACGTGAGGGTCCCCGAATTGATATTCACAGCAAAGGAGAGCAGAGCGGGAGAGACTGTGTCGTAGCCGTACAGAGAGGCAAGGCGGGTGACCTGCAGGCTCGGGTTGGGGGGGAGGGCCGTGTCGTAGACGGCCTTAGGCTCAATGAGGAGGTAGGTGTTGTTGGGGGCTGTGGCCAGGCCCCTCAGGAGCTTGATGTCGTTCAGGTCGACGTCGGCAAGGGCGACGCTCAGTACGGGGCCGTCCCACTGGGAGACATTGCTTGCACTGGTAAACCTGTAGCTGAGGACACTGGTCGACAGGTTAGCGGCGGTGGAGCTGTTTGCAGAGAGCAAGACGAGGCGTGTGAGGTTCAGCGCGCCCGCGCCGACCGTCTCATCAAAGGTGAGTGCCAGTATCTCTGAACTGAGGTTGAGGGAGAAGGAGCGGAGGACCGATCCTGTAGTGTCCGGGGTGTAGATCCTGACGCTCATGGAGTCGTTGCTGGGAACGGCTTCAACTGGGTTGCCTGCCCTGTCGCTGATGAAGTCGGCAGGAGCAGTAAGGTAGGTAGAAGGCGCATTCTTGGCCAGCTGCTTAATCTGCTTGATCGCGTTGAGGTCGTTTTCGCCGATCTTGACGACCACGATGTACCAGTCTGAGGTGCTCGAGGAGGAGAGGAGGGGAAGGTTGCCCTGCACCAGGGTGTGTGAAGTGGTGGTGGCATTGGGGGTGGACTGGAGGGTGAGCTTGCTGATGTTCAGGGTCAGGGTGTCGACCGTCTCGCTCAAGTTCAGCGTGAGGGTTCCCGTGTTCATGTCAAGGTCGTAGTCCTCGATGATAGGTGAGACCGAGTCCCTTGTGAAGAAGTTCACCTGCTTGGCACTGCTCTTGGCTATTTCGACCACTGGATTGGCCCTCATGTCCAACACCGTGATGTTTGTGATGGAAACGAAAGTATTGTTTGAATTTTCAGCCAGGCCACGGATACTCTTAATGTTGTTCAAGTCCTGGAATCCGAGGGTTACCATGATGACATCATTGAATGGAGTTAAAGTGAAACTGCTGGTTAACAAGAGGGTGTAGCTCTTGGTGTAGTTGGTAGCAGTGGCAGAGCTCTGGAGAGTGATCTGGCTCACATTTAAGGTCAGCGTGTTGACAGTCTCGGAGAAGAACAGTGATAGTGTCTCACTTGTGAGATCGAGGTTGAAGCTGAGAAGTGCGGGTCTCACCCTGTCCTGCGTGTAGTTTGTCACTTGAAGTGAGCTGGTGGGGAGAATGGAACTGACCGTGTTGGCAAACATGTCCTCCACCGTTGCCGAGGTGAGGAAGATGTACGTTGAGTTTGTGCCAACCGCCAGCTTCACCATTCTCTTGATCTGGTTGAGGTCTGTAACAGTCAAGTTGACAGTGACCACAGTGGAGTTGACCAGTGTGTAGCTACCACCAGTGAGGGTGTAGGATACGTTATTAGAGGTGTTTGTGCTCTCAATGGTTATGCCCTGAACCATAAACGTTAATACATTGATCGTCTCCGAGAAGGTCAGTGTCAGCTGATTTGAACTGAGGTTGAGGTTGTAGGACACAAGCCAGGGGGATGTGCGGTCAGAAGTGTACAGTGTCACCTGCTCAGGGGAGGTGGCATTGATGGGAACCACAGGATTGCGATTCATGTCCTGGATGGCAAATGCAGTGACGGAGAGAAACGTGGTGTTCTCCGACCTTGCCAGGTCATAGAGCCTTCGGACTGCATCGGAGTCGACCTTGCAGAAGGTAACGCTGACTATGGTTGAGTAGAGGGTGGTGGTAGCACCACACGTAAGCGTGTAGACGTCAAATGGGTCAGTGCTGTTGGGGTGATCGAGCAGGGCAAAGCCTCCATAGACCGTGGAGCTGGCGTTCACCGTCTCGGAGAAGGTTAGGGTCAGAAGATCGGAGTTCATGTCCAGATTGTATGACACTAGCACAGGCAGGGTCGTATCCATGGTGAAGTTTGTCACCCGAAGGGCATTAACTGTGAGAAGGCTATTCACAGTATTTCCGCTCATGTCGCGAACAAGACCAGGTCCCACGGAAAGGTAAGTGTTGTTAACATACGTTGCAATTTTGGTGATGCTCTTGATGGCATTCAGGTCATAGTCTGTTACCCACACAGTTGCTAGCAGGCCGTTCTGCAAGCTGTGGGTTCCTCCAGTGAGGGTGTAGCCTGTGGTAGAGTTCTTTTGCGATTGAATCCTCAGTTGTGTCACGTCAATGGAGGTGGCATTGATTGTCTCCGAAAATGAAAGTGTGATTGTACCTGTGTTCACGTCCAGGTTCCATAATACAATGCTAGGACTGGTTGCGTCGGAAACAAAGTATGTGGCCGGTTGTGCGGCCATCTTTGGTAAGGGGACCACCTGGTTCCCACTCATGTCGAGCAGAAGTGTATCTGGGAAAGTTATGAATGTTGTCAATGGAGATATGGCGAGGCCATAGAGAAGCTTCAGCTGGTCCTGGTCAAACTTTGTAAGGTTCACAGTGACGTAAATGGAATCGACACTGGATATATAGGATCCACCTGTGAGGGTGTAGGACAGGACGGAAGGATCGTATATGTAGGTTGTGGTTACAACAGCTGCAGTCACATTTGCCAGAATTGTGGCGTTTCCAGTGACATTCATGTTGGTGGCGTTTCCAGACGTGATGTTTACTAGTGAGGTGACGTTCATGGTGGAGTAGACGGGAATCAGGGTCCTGTTGTTTTCATTCTGGATGGTCACCAGGGTGACGTTAAGGGTGCTGATCTTGACTGTCTCGTTGAATCTCAGCAGCAGAGAACCAAGGTTCATGTCCAAAGTGAACGCAACGAGAGAAGGAGGGTTAGTGTCTGGCACAAAGCCGGTGACCTGCATGGGGCTAGTTATGGGGAACAGGGGACGCTGCTCTATGTCTGATATGAAGTTCTGGGTGAGGAGGATGAAGGTGTTGTTTGCGTCGGTGGCCAGCTGTGCGTGCAGGCGCTTGATCTCGTTCAGGTCAGCAAAGTTGAACACCAGCATGGTTGTGTAGTCTGGTGGGGTGGGTGTCGTGCCTCCGGTGAGGGTGTACTTGGTGGATCCGCTGGAGATGCTGGTGTTGAGGAGCGTCAGATGCTGCTGCGGCTGGAAGGGCGCGTTCTGCACCACGTCATCATAGAACAGAGTGAGGGTGCCCAGGTTCAGGTCGATATTGAAGTACAGCACCTTAGCGGGATAGATGTCGGGCACGTAGACCGGTGGCTTGCCCAAAGCGATGCCGCTGGAGTTGGCGACAGCCGTGAGCTGGTTGCCTGCAATGTCGAGGACGGTACCGGCGAGGAATGAGGCAAATGCATAAAAAGAGTAGACATCGTTGTAGAAGATGGTACCGGTACCGCTGAGATAGGTGGGCAGTATCCTGATGAGCCTCATGTCCACCTGGTTTATCGAGATGTAGAGGACTGTCTTTGTGACCTCTGTGTATGTAGCACTCCCGCCGGTGAGTGTCACTCTCTGTACTGCCGGAGAGGATGCATTCTTGGCCAACTGGATGGTTATGCCGGGGTACATCACTTGGCTGATGCGAACGGGCTCGTTGAATTTCAGTGACAAGTACCTGTTCTGTAGGTCCATGCTGACCGCAATGACACTTGGCGGCGTGATGTCCGGCCTGTAGCTCCAAGCTTGCAACGGGTATGCTGCAAGTATTGGAACAATTTGGTTCAGGCTCATGTCCCTGGCAAAGCTGGCTGTAACGGTGATATAGGTGGAGTTCGTACTGAGGGCTAGGCCGTCTGTGTACTTCAGGGCTGTCACGTCTGTTGGAGACAGGTAGAAGCTGGTGTAGATCCAGTCAACAGTGGAGGCATTCAGACCTCCAGTCAGGGTGTACCGGGCAGTCCCATTGGGGGCATTTATGAATGTGACTGAGGGGAAGGCTAGTAGGTGGTTGATGGTCTCGGAGAATGTGAACGTTATATTTGTTTGGTCCAAGTCAATTGAGAAATTGAGCAGCTGTGGAGATGTGGTGTCCAGGATCAACATCCCTATGGCCACTCTGGAGCTATCGACGTTGGCTTGCAGATTGGATGCATTGACTGCTGCGACTGGATTGGTGGACTGGTCGTACACGAGAGAGGAAGAATACATGATGTAGCAGTTCCGGGTCACAGCACTATAGCACAGTACTGTGCTTTGCTTGATGCGGTTGAGGTCATACGCTGAGAGGTAGAAGGAAATGGTGGTGTTGGGTCGGGAGATGGTGACACTGCTGTACCCAGTAAGCTGGTAGAGAGGGGTCACGGATAATACCTGGAAATCTCCCACCAGCGTTATCTGTGAGGGGTCAAAAGTTGAGGCGTTCACGGTCTCGCTGAATACAATGGTCACCAGACCAGTGTTCCTATCAAACAGGGCAAAGCTCATGACCGAAGGACTGGTGGTGTCAGGAACGTAAAGGCTTGCCCTGCTGGAACTGTTAACTCCCTTTGGTACCACCGGGTTACTGTTCATATCAGCGATCGACAGATTGGTGAAGGACAGGTAGCAGTCCGCATCACGCAGTGCAAAAGTGCACAGTGGAGAAGCCTTGATCCGGTTCAGGTCTGTTACGGATAAAAGGATGTCAATGCGTGTGCTATTTTGACTTGGAGTGGCGCTGTTGGTGAGGGTGCTAGAGGCCAGTACTGGGGGGGAGGAGTCCTGCAGCGTAAACTGGGGCACCACCAGCAAGTTCTTGTTCACTGTCTCGTCATACGTTAGAGACATGTTGCCTGTGTTCATGTCCAGAGTCCAAGACACCAGCTGCGGAGGCGTTGTGTCCTGAGTGAAGTTGGCCACCCGCTGAGCGAGGCCGTTGGTGATGGGGACCACGGGATTTGAAGCCATGTCTTGCACGAGGGTAGCAGTGTGAACAATGTACGTGTTGTTCACTGCAGTGGAGGTCAGATACTGGACTTTGAGGGCGTTCAGGTCTGCAGTGGTCACTGTCAGCTGGAGCACCGTGGAGTTCGGGAGGGAGACCGAGCCTCCAGTGAAGTTGAAGGTGTTGAATGGGGCAGCAATGGTGTTGCCATAGGCCTGCAGCCTGATCTGACTAGGACTGAAGGAGTTTGAATTAACCGTTTCCGAGAAGGTGAAGGTAAGCGTTCCCTGGTTCATATCAAGCCTGAAGGATACCAGGTAGGGCCTGGTGGAGTCGTTGGTGTGGATGGCAACTTGGATGCCAGAGTCACCTGCTACAGCAACCGCTGCATTTCCAGCCATATCAGAAATCAGAGAGGAGGAAAATGAGAGGAAGGTGTTGGCCTTTGTTGTTGCGAGGAATAGAATGGCTTTGATGCTGTCTGCGTCTGCCTTAGTGATGTTGACCACCACGTCCGGATTGTTCTTCGAAGACGAGTAGCCCCCAGTCAACTGGTAGGAGGGAGGAGTGGCATTGGCAGCACTCTGGATGGTCAGGGCCTGAGCAGCGAGCGATGAAACGTTCACTGTCTCTGAGAAATGCAGTGTGAGGGTAGTGGCATTCATGTCCAAGTCCCACCCCTGCAGGTATGGAGGAATGCCGTCTCTGGTGTAGTTGGTGACCCACAGGGGAACCGATGCATAAACGGGGACCACATTGTTAGCATTCATGTCCTGCACCGTCAGATTGGTAATGGCCAGGAATGTGTTCGACTTGGAGGTGGCGAGTGTGTAGATCTGCTTCAGGTTGTCCAGATCAACCCTTGCCAGGGACACTAACAGCACGGGGTCGTTTGTCTGGTTGAGCAAACCTGTCGTAAATGTGTACGAGGAATTTGACACACCCTCAGTCAGGGTCACTTGCGCGATGCGGAAAGAAGTGACATTGACTGTTTCTGAGAAGTACAGTGCCATGGTCTGAGATGTCAAGTCCAGGTTAAATGCCTGCAGGATGGGAGGGACACTGTCTGGCACAAAGACCGTCACCCGAAGAGGCACCATCATCTCCACTGACTCCAGACCAACCATGTTCATCACAGTGTACTGATCTACTAGGAGGTAGGTGTTGTTCACATTCTTAGCCATCAGGAATAATTTCTTTATTTGGTTGAGGTCATACACACTAAGGAGGATGTCAACCACAGGGTTGTTGGTCCGCGTTACAACGGAACTGGTGGAAGTCAGAGTGTAGTTGATGTTGAAGTTGCTCCCCAGAAGTGTCACATGGCTCACGTTGAAGGTAGAAATGCGTACAGAGTCGTCAAAGGACAGAATGAGGTTGTTGGACGTCAGATTGAGCGTGAAGCCAAGCAACTCTGGACCCACCACGTCGCGGATGTACACGTTGACGCTGGCTGGGTTGATCCCATCGTAGCGCGGCAAGCTAGGATTTCCGTAAGTGTCAACAACCGCACCGTCACCAAACACCAGGTAAGAGCTGTCCCGGGAGTAAGCTATTTCAGCTGCCTGGACCCCAGTGAAGTCAGCAAAGGTCATCTTGATGAAGACATCAGGAACGTTACCCAGAGAGATGATCTGTCCTCCAGTCAACCGGTACCGATGGGCGTTCAATGTAAATATGGTGTTTGGTATTTCTTGAAGGATTATTGCGGTGAAGTTAAGGGTTGAAACCCTCACGGTCTTTGAGAAGTGCAAGACCAGCACTCCTGTATTCATGTCGAGATCAAAATTGATCAGGTAGGGGCGGTTAGAGTCGTTGAAGTACATCTGGGCCATCATGGGGTTAGCGGTGGTTATGGGCATCACTGGGTTCTTGGCAATGTCAGTGATGAAGCTGGGCTGAATACTAATGTAGGTATTGTTTATATTAGTCCACAACCCGGAGATGTTTCCTATCACATTGAGGTCTGCCGTGGTCAGCAGCACCTCAATCATGAAGTCGTCAGACGAGCGCGTCACTCCACCTGTAAGGGTGTACTGCAGGGTGGAATTAGGGCCGGCTATGGCTGTGAGGCCACTTGCATCCAGGGAAGCGACCGCCACAGGTTCATTGAAGCGGAGGTCAAGCACGGCATTGGCGAGGTCCACAACCAGGTTGACTAGGGTTGGGCCTACCGTGTCTGGAGTATAGTATCGCACCGGCAGGACCTTAGGGGAACTGTAGACGTTGGGGACCAGCGCCGCATCTTGGATGGCCAGGTTGTTCATCAGGAGGTACGTGGTGTTGGAGGAGGTGGCCAAGGTGAGGAGTATCTTGATGTTGAGCAGGTCGGCGGGGTCCAGAGGGACGTAGATGACGGGACCGAATGTCGTGAGGGGTACGTACCTCTGGAGCTGGTAGTAGGCGGTCATGTTGGTGGGACTGGACTGGAGAGTGAGCATCTTTGCGCGAAGGGTTGCTCCATTCACAGTCTCGTCGAAACCCAACGTCAGCACACCTGTGTTGGCGTCGTAGTCAAAGAACAGGAACTGTGGCCCTTGTGTGTCAGGGGAGTAAGTTCCAGCGGCTGCAGCGCTGGTGTTTGTAACTGCCACCACAGGATACCCCACCATGTCCCTAACTAGAGCTGGTGTGACAGAGATAAAGGTCGTGGCTTGGCTTTTTGCAAATTGTGGAAGTGCCTTGATAGCATTGGCATCTTGCTCAGTAAGCAACAGGCTCACCACTGGCACATTGGTGCTGGAGTTCAACACCGTACCTCCCTGCAGTTGGTAAGCAAATGAACCATTGAGCCATATAGATGAGGAGTTGAGGAAGGTGATCTGAGTGGGGTCCAGGGATGAGACGTTGACTGCTTCTGAAAAGGTGAGCAACAGCATGATGGTTGTGACGTTGAGGTTGGTAGGGAAGGACAAAGAAAATCCGACAAGCTGAGGTGGAGTTGCGTCTTTGGTGAAGCGGCTCACCTGCAAGGGGTTACTCACAGGAATGGTGGTTATGGCGTTGTTGTTAGCATCGACTAGGAAGAGGTTCGATACGCTGATGAAGGTGGTGGCATTTGAATCTGCGAGGGGGACCAGTGTCTGAAGTGCGATCAGGTCATTAGGGCTCAGCTGCAGGGTGGTGATGCTGGCATCTCCCGGTGGCACTACACCTCTCTGGAGGGTCAAGGCCTGCAGGCTGCTTGGTCCAGCTAGGAGCGTCATCTGAGTCATATCGATGGAGCTGACCTGCACAGTTTCGCTGAAGTAGAGTGTGATGTTTCCGTTGTTCATATCCAGGTCAAAGCTGCTCAGTGTTGGAGGCGTGGTGTCAGGGACAAAGGTTGTAACCTGCAGCAGTGTAGTGGGGTAAGCTGTATTGTTGGCCATGTCCAGTACGATGCCCGTAGGAGAAGACAGGTACGTAAGGGCTGCCGAGTCTGCCAGTGGATGCAGACGCTTGAGCTGGTTAAGGTCGGACAGTGTTAGGTTGATCGTTAAGTACGGCTGGGGAGCAGTGATGTAGCTTCCACCTGTGAGCGTGTAGTTCTGCGTTGGAACAGCTGTGCTGCTGAGAAGTGTGATGTAAGTGACGTTGAATGTCGCAATCTGCACAGTCTCAGAGAATGATAGGCCTAGGGTTCCTTGGTTCAAGTCGAGGCTGAACGAGGAGATGCTAGAATTAGTGGTATCGGCAATGTATAAGGAGCAAGGAAGACCACTGGGGAGGGCAACATTGATGTTGTCAAATGTGTCTGCAATGGTGCCATAGGCGATGGACAGGAAAGTATTTCCAATATTTGTTGCCAGGTACAACTTTTTCTTCACTTCGTTCAAGTCAGCAGTTGTGAGGTAGACTACAACTTGAGGGGCATTGGTCCCTATCACAGTGCCACCTGTGAGGGTGTAGTTAAGTGTGGACACATTAGCATCCTGGAGTGTGACCTGGCTGAGATCTAGGGTGGAGATGTTCACAGTCTCTGAGAAGTAAAGCGTCATTGTGTTGGAGTTGAGGTCCAGCGTGAACTTCTGCAGTGTGGGAGGCACACTGTTTCGGATGAATGAGCTCACGCCCAGACCCGTGCCGCTAGACACGGGGGCGTTGCTGTTGCCGCTCATATCCTGTACAGTGAGGTTAGTTATCACAAGGTAAGTGTTGGCTGCGGCTGATGCAAGGTTGGGGATCTGTGCCAATGCGTTGGTGTCGTTCAGCGTGAGACGGATGTAAACCACGGTGGAATTGGCGACGGAGGTTTGGCCGCCTGTCAGGGTAAAAGCTGGCACGCCAGCGTACCTTGCTGCCTCACCCTGAATGGTTACCTGCAGTGCATTCAGTGTTGCAGCATTGACCGTCTCAGAAAATGTTAAGTAGAGTGTCCCCACATTCATGTCCAAAGCAGCAGCCACCAGTTGTGGGGCGGTTCTGTCGGGAATGATGGTAGTGGCCTGAACAACAGTCGAGGTGTTTGTAGCCCTAGCAACGTTTCCGACAACATCAACGATGGATGCATTGGACAGCGATATGAATGCATTAGCTACACGAGTAGCCAAACCAGTCAGGGTGAGGAAATTCACATCAGGACTCATCAGGTACACAGCGATGACAGTACTGTTGATGGCTGCAAAAGGAGTGGAACTGTTCAGTTGCAGGCTGAGGTTGGCGGACAGAGTGGCAGCATTCTGAATCTGTACTGATCCAGGGACAAAGGAGCTTGCAGTCACGGCTTCGGAGAAAGTCAGGTACAGGATATTGGCATTCAGGTCCAGTGTGAAGTTGGAGAGGCGAGGAGGAGTAGTGTCCAGTATGAGATCGGATACCATAACCGCATTTCCATTGGTGGTGGCCAATATGCTGATGCCGTTCACGTCTTTCAAGGTTTCCGCAGAGCAAGTGATCCAAGTGTCGGCAGGTTGGGTGGCTAGGTCGGGGATCACCTTTATCCTGTTCAGGTCTTGACTGGACAGCACTACAGTGATTGTATAACCATCTGGCGACATTGTATAGGACCCAAGGGTCAGTTGGTAGTAATAGTTGGTCGCCCTGAATATTGCGTTCTGGATAATGATGCCAGACGCGATGAGGGTGGACGCATTCACTACGTTATTGAAGGAGATGTTTAGGAGACCGGTGTTCATGTCGAGGCTGAATGAGGTCAATGAGGTCACCGCAGTTCCACTGACAGAGGCGCTGATGCTTGCGGTGGCATTCATGTTCGGGTTGAGGGACGTGTCCAATATGGCGTCACTCTGCAGGACCACAATACAGTTGGGCGTGACCCTGAGGTAGATCTTAATGGCCAGAAGGTCCAGAGGATTGACCAGGATGGTGAGGGAGGTGCTTCCATCTACAGATGCTGAGCTGAGTGAGGTGTCGTGGAGGGGTTGCATGACCACAGGGTTCTGTAGAGAGGACTGCACCACAACGAGCGAGTAGATGAGTGTCGATGGCAGGACTGGCTCATTGAAGCTTAGCATCAGTCGATTGAAGGTCAGATCCAGATTAGCACTGACCAAGACGGGACCAACTGTGTCTGGATCAAAGTACCTCACTTGCTTGGCAGAAGAAGTGCTTATGCTATTAATTGGATTCTTCAAATATGTGGAATCAGCAATGAAACTGGAAGGGAATGACACAAAGGTGTAGTTCTGATCTTTTAAGAGTGTCAATGCTGCTTTCATCTTCAAGAAGTCTCCAGCTGTAAATTGTAACACAACCACCAGTCCGTTGGGACTCTGTGTTGAACCTCCCGTTAGGGTCAGTGTTTCCTGAATGGGGGCTCCAGGATGGCTCAGGAGAGAGAGCACTGTTGGGTTGAGCAGGTTCACACTCACAGGCTTGCTGAAGTACATGGTCATGTTCCCATACTGCAGCGAGAAGTCAAAGTACTGCAACGAGACGTTCTGCACGTCTGCAACAAAGTTGAGTGGGTACAGGGCGGCGTTGTTTGACACAGCTACGACTGGATTGCCGGCAAAGTCCTTAACTGTGGTGTTGGCCAGTGAGAGCCAGCATGTGTTCCTCCTGTAGCAGAGAGTTGGTTGCACTTGTATGTAGTTAAGGTCGGGCGTCAGCAATACAATTGTTACGACATACGAAGAGGACTGGTTCAGGACACCACCAGACAACTGGAGGGTACTCTCTCCCGGGATGACAGTGAAGAACGTTTGCAGCGTGACAGAGGAGGCGTCGAAGGTTGAGATGTCTACTATTTCAGAGAAGGTGATTGTGATGGACTGCAGTGGGTAGCTGAACTGCGTGAAAGACACCACAGTTGGCGGAGTGGTGTCTGGCACATAGCCAGATGCAGCAATGGGGAGGGGAGGCACATACAGGCCATTTCCACTCATACCCTGGACAGAGCTAGAGGTGAAGTTCAGGTAGCAGTTCTGGGTGGCGGGGGTGCACAGGGGAAGGCTCTTGAGTGCATTGAGGGTGTCAAAAGACAAGGCAACGACAAGCGTCGTGGTGTTCAGAGGTGGGGAGGTGGTGCCGCTCAGCTTGAGAGAGACATTGGCAGACAGGAGGGTAAAAAGCTGCACGTTGAAAGTGTTGTAGTTCACCGTTTCGTTAAAGGTCAGCGTCAGTGTTCCCTGGTTGAGATCGACGGTGAAGTTTAAAACAGAAACCGGTGTGGTGACAGGGATGAATCCTGAAGCCAGAAGAGCTGCGGAGGGAAGGATGGCGGTCACTGCATTGCTGCTCATATCCTTCACAAGGGAGGAGGTATGAGTAAGATATGTCGTGGTGTTCGAACTTCCAAGCGGCGACAGAGCTTTAATGGCGTTCCGATCAGCATCTGAAAGTGCCAATACGATGACAGTCGAGTTAATGGTCAGAACAGCACCACTTGTGAGGGTGTAGGTGATTGTGGTAGCCGTCCTGTTTGAATAGCTCTGAAGTGTCAGTGCAGGAGGGTAAAATGTGTTCACATTGACAGTTTCTGAGAAGGTCAGTGCGATATATCCTTGGTTGGCATCAAAGGTGAAGTACCACAGAGTGGGCTGGGATACATCGGGCTGGACAGATGAGGCCATCTGCACCAGTGCAGGACTCACTGGATTAAGGTAGACGTCACTGATGCTGCCCCCAGCCAGCGACAGGAATGTGGCATTAATGCTGGTCCCCAGTCCAAGACTAGTGTAGAACTTTATGCCATTGAGATCAGCAGGTGACAGAGTTAGTGCAAGTATGGTGGAGTTATACATCTGAACGGAACCTCCTGTGATGTTATAAGTAATGCTAGCATTGACTGCAGCATTCTGTAGAGAGACGCCAGCTGAAATAAAGGTGAGGGCATTGACAGTTTCATCAAATGTGAGGGAAAGGATGCCCCTATTCAAGTCAAGGCTGAATGAAAGCAGGTAGGGACTGACTTTGTCAGGAATATAACTAGTCACCTTCAGCTGTGTGTTGATTAGGCTGTTGCCAGCCATGTCTTTGATGGAGTAGGAGCTCACTGATAGGTACGTCGTGTTAGATGAGATGGCAAGGGTGGTTATGTTGCGGATGTTGTTGGAATCAAGTATGCTCAGCTGAACAGTGACAGTAACATCATTGCCCTTATTCACCACCATGCCTGACGTTAGCTGGTACGAGCTATATATTCCATTTAGTGCACTCTGAAAAAGGAATGCAGTGGTGTTGAAAGTGGAAATATCCATAGTTTCTGAGAAGGTGAGCAGCAGTTGATTAGAAGAAAGATTGAGGTCAAAGCGCAGAAGTTGTGGTTGAACTAAGTCCTGCACAAATAAAGCAGCTTTCTGTGCATTATTTAGAGATATGGGTACATTAGGGTTCCCGAAGGTGTCGTACACGGTCTTGTTGGTAATTGCGATGTAGGTTGTGTCAGTGGTAGTGGCCAGTGGTCTGAACGTCTTTATGATATTCAGGTCGAGGTCAGAGAGCTGTACAATTACCACAGTGCTAAATGACCCATTGAAATTTGTGACAACCAATGGCGTCAGTGAACTGTTTGTAAACACCGTTCCATTGGCACCAGCTGTTCCATTGGCAGTAGCTGTTCCATTGGCACTAGCCGTTCCATTGGTTCCAACTGTTCCGTTGGTTCCAACTGTTCCGTTGGTTCCAACTGTTCCGTTGGTTCCAACTGTTCCATTGGTTCCAACCGTTCCATTGCTGCTGCTGGTCACCACGGGGACCACCACTGCTCCTGCAGTTGGCACAATAACACTGGCTGATGTCAGAGTGTACTTCTGTGTTCCAGTGGCAGACACATTTGCCTGGGACAGCAGGGTGATCTGCGTGACATCCAGTGGGACTATGCTGTTCACGGACTCAGAGAAGAGGAGGGTGAGGAGTCCGGAGCTCACGTTTAGCGTGAAGTAGTCAAGCTTGATAGCTGTGGTGTCTGGCACGTAGTTCCTCACATTGGTGGTGTTGACGCCATTGTAAAGCGGGTAGACACTGAAACCCCACGTGTCTTGGATTGCCAGGTCGCTGAGAGCAAGCCACGTCAGCTCCTTCCTCAGTGCTATCCCCCTTGCCTTCACCTCATCCAACACTGCGTCGTTTATCTGAACCACGACACTCGTGTCGTTCTCGTTGATGCGGAAGGTCACGAAGCGGCCTAGGAGTGAGTACTGGTTCAGGGTGTTACTGACCGAGGCCATGAGCTGGAGTGTGACTTTGCTTACGTCCAGTGTGGACGTCCGCATAGTCGTGTCGAAATTAAGGGTGAGCACCCCTGTGTTCATGTTTAGGTCGAAGCTTGAAAGCCGAGGGTGTAAGGTGTCGTTGACGAACAAGGTGGCCAATCTGGCGCTGAGCGGAAGAATGGGCGTCACCTGATTGCCGGTCATGTCTGCCACGAGGGTGGCAGGGAAGCTGATGAAGCTGGTGCTGATGGAGGTCAGGAGTGGGTTGTTGTAGTTTATCTCGTTGTAATCGAATGTGGTCATGCGCATCAGCAACAGGGCTCCGTTGGGGCTGGTCGTCCACCCTCCGGTCAGCTTGTAGTAGACGGTACCATCAGAAGAGATGTTGCTTGAGGACTGAAGGGTGATTGCTGCAGGACTCAAGGAACTGCTGTTCACGGGTTTGTTGAACACCAGGGTCAGAGTCGCATTGGTCATGTCGACCACGAGAGTCAGAAGAGTGGGAGGGATTGAGTCTCTTACAAGGAAGCTTGCAGGTCTGGGCCCCACTGTCGCGATGGAGTTAGGAACAAGTGCAAGGTCCTTCACGGATCCCTGGGCAATCCACAGATTGGTGTTAAGCGTCGTGGTGGCCAGGTCAGTTCTCAACAATATCATGCTGAAGTCATCATAGCTGAGCTTGATGTTGAGGACTGGAGAGTTGCCCGAGACCACCAAAGAGTTGGAGAGCATGACTCCGTTTGTGGAGGCGTTGGCTGTTGGGTAGAGGACAAAGCCTGCCACTGCGATGCTGCTGGCATTGACTGCTTCGTCAAAGGTGATGGTGAGCACCTGTGAGGTGAGGTTTAGTCCAAAGCTGTACAAGGCTGGCTTCTGGGTATCAGCCACATAGCCAGATACTGCCTGAGCATTGGTACTTTGGATCACGACAACGCTTAACCCTGATATGTCGGTAATTGTCTGGCTGTCAATGGAAATAAACGTGCTCTGATTCGATAGTGCCAAACCAGGAACAACCTTGACGCCATTGAGGTCGTCCCTTGATAAAGTAATAACAACGGCAGGTCCATTGGCACTTGTGGACGTCGTATTGGGTGAGGAGAGTCTGTAGAAACCAGCTGCAGACATGCCGCTGGACAGGATCGTGATTCCAGAAATATTTAGAGAAGAGACATTTACGGTCTCAGAGAAGGACAGCGTCAAGGTTCCTTGGTTGACGTCGAAGTAATACTGGAGAAGCTGGGGCAGTGTTGTGTCGGGAATGTAGATGTTAACCCTCTGAGCACCAAGGGGCCCAATGGGAACCACAGGGTTGCTATACATGTCGGCTGCGGCATAGGTAGTGAAGGCAAGGTAGGTGGTAAGGTTGCTAACGGCAAGACCCACAATCTGCTTTATGCTGTTCAAGTCGAGCAGGCTGACC
This sequence comes from Eunapius fragilis, assembly GCA_963681505.1. Classification (NCBI taxonomy): domain Eukaryota; kingdom Metazoa; phylum Porifera; class Demospongiae; order Spongillida; family Spongillidae; genus Eunapius; species Eunapius fragilis. The sequence continues at coordinate 9,501,214 of OY811976.1, read as the reverse complement.
TGAAGCGTCACCACCACTCCATCCTGGGTGATGGGACGGCTTCCTGAAGTCAGGTTATACGAAAGAGCTGATTGGTTGGAAGAGCTGAGCAGAGTAAAAACAGATGCTACAATGCTGGCAGCACTGACAGTCTCTGAGAAGGTTAAGTTCAATCTCCCGGCATTGAAGTCCAAGTTGTAGGACACCAAAGTGGGTGGAGTGGTGTCATTTATGACCGCGGATGCATTCTTCAAAGCAACAGGCACCAGTGGGTTACCTGCCATGTCGGCTATTGTGCCGTTGGTGGCTGAAATATAAGCATAGCTGGGTGAGGTAGTGACCAGCTTCAGCCGCTTAATCTCATTTAAGTCCTCCATGGTAAGTTGGAGGTAGATGGTTGTGTTGTCTCCGAAGACGGAGTACCCCTCAGTTAGCATGTAAAGAGAGTTGCCGTTACTTCCGAAGGTAAGCTGTGTGGCATTCAGCGTAGACGCTCGCACCGTCTCAGAGAAAGTGAGAACAACCACCCCACGGTTAAGGTCCACTAGGTAGGACACCAGACTGGGCGGGGTTGTGTCCATGGTGAAGGTGCTGGCCTGCTGAACTGTGGGGAGAAAGGAGTTGTTGGCCATGTCCTTAATCGCTGCGTAGCCTAGGCTGATGATGCTGTTCTGCTGCGATGTTAGAATTCTTTTCAGGAACCGGATGTAGTCAGAGTCCTGCTTGCTGAAGGTGATGTTCAGGAACCTGCTGTCCACGTAGGTCTGGGTACCTCCGGTTAGTGTGTATACGACGACACTGCCATTCTGCGTGCCATTTGTGAAGGAGACGAGGGTGATCTGAAGTGACTCAGGTCGAATGGTCTCAGAGAATGTAAGGAGAACCGTGTCAGTGTTCATGTTGACGTCAAACGAGACTAGAGATGGTGCTACACTGTCCCTTGTGTAGATGTTTACCTGCCTGCCCGTCGTCATCGTGGCAACTAACTTACTGCCTACCATGTCCGAGACAAGTTGGTCTGTGTATGTTATGAACGTTGAATTGGCGGACACGGCCAGCTGCCTGAGACTCTTGATAGCATTAAGGTCGTTGAAATCCAGCCACAGTGTTACGACTGTGGAGCAGACCTCGCTGTGAGTGCCAGCTGTCAGTGTGTATTTCTGTGTGGGGCTCACCCTGCCAGAGGCAAACGTGAGGGCCGTAGGGTCAAAAGAGGAGGCGTTCACTGATTCACTGAAGGTCAGGACAACAGTACCTGAAGTTAGGTTCAGGTTGTAAGAGACCAGAGTGGGAGAGGTCGTATCAAAGGTGAGCGTCATCATGAATGCATCAGTACTCTGGACCTCAACCACCGGGTTCATGTTCATGTCAGGTATGGTGCTGCTGTTGAAAGCTAGGTAGGAATTGTACCATGTAGTGACCAGGTTGGGTGCAAGGCACTTCAACGCATTGAAATCGCTAACAGAAAGGGTCACGGTTATAGAAGTGGAGTAATTCAATGTGGAAACACCACCTGTGAGCTCGTAAACTACAGAAGACGGAAGAGAGTAGTTTTGTGTGCTTCCAATGAGCATGTCTGTTATCACTAACAATGGTGCATTCACTGTTTCGTCGAAGGTCAGCAGCAGCTGTCCAGTGTTCATATCCATGGTGGCACCAGACAGCATGGGTGGGGTGTCGTCTTGCGTGAACTGCGACGCCTGCAATCCCGACGATATAATGAGCCCAATGCGCTGAAGGTCTTGGATGGTCCCAACGCTGGCAGTGATGTAAGTGTTATTAATACTTGTAACCATCCATGGCCGCGCCTTGATTGCGTTCTGATCGGCGACAGACAAGCCCACATCGATGGTGAATCCACTGGGTGATGTAGTTTTTGTACCACCGGTCAACGTGTAGGTAAGGGTGATTGCAGGGTTAACGCTGCCCTGAAACCTCAGACCCTGGGTCTGAGCAGGGGTGAACGTACTGCTGTCGACAATGTCGCTAAACGTGATCTCCATGTGGCCGGTATTCATGTCGACGGTGAAGCTTGTGATCTGAGGGCCTACGGTGTCAGGTAGCAGCATCGTTAGTGGGAAGGCACTGCTCCAAGGTATTCCCACAACCTTATTGTTGAAGACGTCTGCAAATGTTCCATTGGCGATGGAAAGGAAGGGTGCAGTAGAGAGGTAGCGATCTAGCTCTATGCTCAGCTGGTCGCTGGGGGAAAACCTGACCTGCACACACGTCCTCAGGTATGTAATCTCCGGGCTGCAGTACGAAATGGTGCCGTTTAAAAGTGTGTGGTTGCTGATAGGGGCACTCGTGTTGCTGGATAGAAGGGTGATGCCTGTGGGGATGACAGAAGGAAGGCTGATTGGCTCGTTGGCTATTAGAATGATGAGCTTGTTGGTCAGGTCCAGTTTGAATGCGGTGAGGACAGGGGGAGTAATGTCAGGATAGAAGGTGCCAACTTGGATCCTCTGGCTGGCGAGAATGTCATTCCCGTACCGGTCCTGACTGACACCTTTGTCTGTTTCCACAAAGGACGAATTCATCGATATGTCAAGAGTGAGCCGGTATTTTATCTGTAATATGTCGGCTTGTGACACATTAAAGAGTATGTTGGTCCAGTCGATAACAGCATTGCTCTGACCACTCAGTAACTTGTACGATGCCGTATCATTGACAGCAGCATTGTAGAAAGTTATCCTTCGTCCATCAAAGAACCTTGCAGCAACAATTTCATTGAAGGTGAGGTCCATTAGACCCTTGTCCATATCCAGCATATACGTCAGCAACACAGGTGCTCTGGTGTCAAAGACGATCTTGTTGACGTAGTCAAGGGGAGTGTTTGCGGCACTGTCCACGAGTGGCACCACAGGATTGCCAGCCATATCCCTTACCAGGGAGGCATTGAACCTGATGAAGCAGGCCTCGATTATCTGGAAGCAGAGGTTCTGACCTTGCTGTTTGATGCGATTCATGTCGTACGCAGTCAAAGTGAACTGGAGGGTCGTGTCGTTCAGCTGTATGACGTTGGAGCCTCCCGTCAGGATAATGGGACCAAAGTAACCTCCAATTGGATAGTTATTGTGGCTCCATCGCTGGATACGAATAGCCGTTGGGTCAAAGGAGCTGACATTGTAGGTCTCATTGAACACCAGTGTGATCGTGTCATAGTTCATGTCAATGCTCACAAAGTTGGTCATGGCCGGAGAATTGCGATCGGGCACAAAGTACCTCGCCTGCTGGGCTGTGAGGACGCCAACGGGAGTGATCGGTATCCCGACCATGTCCAGGGCAGACACGTTTGTCAGCGTGATGTAGCAGCTCTGCTGTCTCTGGGCCTCGGAGCACAGTCCTAGCCTCTTGAGCCTGTTGAGGTCCACGGCAGACAGGGTGAAGGTGAAGGCCTGTTGTCCACCCCCGACTGTACCTCCGGTGAGGGTGTAGTTTAGGACCTCATTGGTCTGGTTCACGTATACCGTGTAGTTGTATCCCCACCAAGTCTGGGCAAACATAGGCACCTCTACGATTCTGTTTTGCGACAACTGGAAGGTGAATTGAGTGATGTTGATCGTGGACTGGTTCAGGGTCTCCGTGAAGGTCAGAAAGAGCTGACCAGTGTTCATGTCGATGTCAAACGCCCACAATGAAGGAGGCGTGGTGTCTGGTGTGTAGCTGAACACGACCTGAGGGGTGCTGTTTGAGATGGATACAATGGCCTGGGCACTCATGTCCCTCACTAGGGCAGACCCAAACGATATGAAAGAGGTGTTCTGGGAGATCGCCAAGGGGTACAAGCGTTTGATCTCATTGAGATCGTTTGGACTAGCAGAGTAGTTCATAAGTACGTACATCCCGACCACAGTGGAGTTATCCATGGTGGCATTCCCTCCCGTCAGCACCTTGTATGGTGTGAGGATGGAGGATGAGCTCTGGATGGTGATGTACTGTGGACTAAAGGAGTATGCGTTTATGGTCTCTGAAAAAGTCATCGTGATGTAGCCTGCATTCATGTCCAGAGTCCAAGCCACCAACCACGGTGGGGTGACGTCTGCTGTGAAATTTGTGGCCTGAATTATGACTGGGACAACTCGGTTTCTACTCATGTCGCTGACGAGGTTGGCGGTTATCGAGACGTAGGTGTTGTTGAGTGACGTGGTGATGTTTGTGTTCTTCTTTATGGCGTCGAAATCAGCCTTAGTGATGTTGATCACTATGACCGTACCGTTCACTGACAGCGTGAAGCCTCCTGTTAGGGTGTAACTTGAGTAAGGCACCTTGGCATCTTGCAGAGTTAGCTGGGTCGTGTTCAGAGTCAGGGAGTTAACGGTTTCAGAAAAAGATAGAGTGATCACGGCAACATTCAGGTCCAAACTGAAGGAGACCAGCTGAGGAGGGACTGCGTCGGCAGTGTACGAGGCAACCTGAAGGGCACCAGTTGGAATAATGGGAATTAATGGGTTTTTGCTCATGTCGCTAATGGTGGTATTGGTCACTGAGAGGTATGTGCTATCCCTGCTGGTTGCCAAGGTGAATAGCTGCTTAATTCTATTAAGGTCGTTGTTGTTGAGAAGGATGACAATGACGGGACCGTTTTGACTCTGAGTCCCTCCTGAAGTCAGGGTGTAAGAAGCTCCCATGTTGGCATAAGTGTCCTGCAATGTGATGCCGCCTACACTTAGGCTGCTGGCATTAACTGTCTCCGAGAAGTAAAGCGTCAGAGTGTTGAGGGTTAAATTGAGGTCAAAGCCCATTAGGATGGGTCTTACAGTGTTTGGAGTGTAGTTCCTGACATTCAGAGCCTGCTGGTCAGGTATTGGTTGGACGCTCTTGGCGGCCATGTCAACCAGTGCAGCTGATGTGAGCCAGAGGTATGTGTTGTTAGCAGAGGTGGCCAGTTCTGGGTGCTGCTTGATGGCATTCAGGTCACCCAGTCCAAGGGCAATGGTCACATTTTCATAATTTACACCCACATTTGTAACGGTGCTGGACTCGGTGAGGGTGTACTGGAAGCCAGCAGTGCAGTTTGCAGCTGAGCATAGGGCGATCTGGGTCACATTGATGGAGCTGGTGTAGACCGTCTCATTGAAGAAGAGGGAGAGTGTTCCGCTGGTCATGTTGACATCAAAGTACTGCAACATCGGGCCAGACTGATCTCCGAGGTAAGAAGATGCCCGAATGGCTGAGATAGAGTCTCCCACGGCAACAAGGGGATTCCCGTCGACATTCAATACGGTACTGTTAGTCATGGTGACCCAGCTACGGCTGATGGAGTCGGCAATGCGTGCCTGCTTGATCCTGTTGAGGTCATAGTTCCATATCCTCACGCTGACGACCGGCCCGTTGGGTGACAGCACGGCTCCTTGAGTGAGGCTGTACCTGTTGCTTGGGTCCGGTGTGCTGAAGTCAGTCTGGAGGGCAATGCCCTGAAACTGGAGTGTGGACACCACCACCGTTTCTGAGAAGGAGAAGGTTATGACACCGACGTTCATATCCAGTGCAAAGGACCGCAGACGGGGCATGATCGTGCTGTTTTGGTACATGGATGCCTGGAGGGCACTGCTAGGAGGTATGGGGTTAACGGCGTTTCCGTTCATGTCCCTAATGAGGGTGAAGTTAACACTGATGTAAGAGCTGTTGATGTTTTTCATGAGCCCTGAAAGCGCTTTGATCGCATTCAGGTCGCCCTCCGTCATGGTCACTACGATGGAACGCTCGTTCCCGCTGGTGGTCCTGCCCCCTGTGAGCGTGTGGGACTGCGTCGTGTTGGTGCTGTTCCCAGAGGACTGTAGAGTGATGGATGGCACTACCAGTGAGCTGCTGTTGATCACCTCATCAAAGTACACATAGAGCACAAACATATTCATGTCCACACTCCAAGAGAGGAGGTTTGGGGGTGTGGTGTCTGGGGTGAAGTTTGCGGCATACAGGGAGTTAAAGAGGATGTAGTTGGGAGGGACGGCCATGTCCTGTACTGAACCAGTGAGGATGGTGAGGGCGGTGTTTTCTAGACTTGTGGCGTATGTGCGGCTACGCTTGATGGTGTCCTGATCGCTTGGGGACAGGAAGACGGTGATGTCTGCGGAGTAATTGTTGGACACTAGGTTACTGGCAAGATAAGTGGAAATGGTACTGGGAGAGCTTCCAAGCCCCAGGTTCCTCACGATGAGAGTAGAGTAGTTAACAGACTCACTGAAATGGAGGAGAAGGCTTCCGGTGTTCATGTCTAGGCCAAAGTAGAGCAGAGTAGGTACGGTGGTGTCGGCCTGGAACGTACCCTGCAGGGCAGAGGAGTTTGAGATGGGCACCACCCTGTTTCCGGCCATGTCTGCCACAACATAGGCTGTAAGGCTGACAAAGGTCGTGTTTGTGTTCTTAGCCAGTGAAGGAGTGGCTTTTATACTGTTGAGGTCAGACAGGGTCAGGACTAGCTGCAGGGTATCTGAATTGCTGGTTGCAGTGTAACCTCCTGACAGTACATAGTACACAACCCCTGGCATCCAGGTCTGGCTGCCTTGGATTGTGACCCTTGTGGGATCGAAGGAAGATGCATTGATTGTTTCATTGAAGATGAAGGTGATTGTCCCAGCGTTCAAGTCCAAATTAAATGATACCACATTTGGAGCCACACGATCAGGGATAAAGCCACTAGCCTGCAGGACTGCATCCACAACCATATTTCCTGCGATATCTCTAGCAGCCCTGTTGGTGATGGATATGAATGTGTTGTTGATGGAGGTAGCAAGACCTGTGTTCCTCTTTATGGCATTGGTGTCTTGAGCAGAGAGGGAGATAGTCACAAAGATGGAGTTCACAGGCAATACTCCACCCACAGTGAGCTGAACAGAACTGGCATTTGGTAAAGAGGTGCCCATTAGCGTAATGTTGGATACCGAAAATGAAGATGTGTCGATGGTCTTGCTGAACGTCAGAACGAGCACAGATGCATTCAGATTCAGAACGAACCCCACAAGGACGGGTGGTGTGACATCCGTGACATAGTCGCTAGCTTGTATGGCCTGTGATGGCGGGATAGCTTGAGCTAAGTTGCCACGCATGTCGGCTACAGCTGTCGTGTCGATCCTCAGATAGGTGCTGGCTACGTCCCTAGCGATGCCTGGCAGGGAAGTCAGGGCATTCCTGTCCGTAACGGTCAACTGCACGTTCACGGTGGGCCCATTGACAGAAGCCCCAACAAGGCTGCCCCCCATGAGTCGGTACTCAACGTACGCTGTGGTAGAACTCTGCAACACGAGGGCACTGAAATTGAACGTACTCAGTCGCACCGTTTCTGAAAATGTCAGTGAGAGGACTCCCTGGTTGGCATCAAAAGTGAATGTGGCTAGTACTGGAGGGGCTGCATCTGCGTAGAACTGGTTTACTGGAACGCGGGTCGTGTTTGCCTGAATGGCATTTGACGCCATGTCTTGCAAGGTGGCGTTTGTCAGTGTGAGGTACGTGTTGTTCTTGGACGTAGCGAACCAATTGTTCATCTTTATGTAATTGAGGTCGTTTGAGTTCAACACCAAGGCTATGACAGTTCCAACAGGTGACTGTGTGTACCCTCCAGTGAGCTGTATGCTGTCCCCCCCAGGTCCCGAACTGTTGTACAGCGTGATCTGTGAGATGTCAAGGCTTGACACCTGGACAGTCTCGGAGAGGTAGAGAGTGAGAGTGCTGCTGGACATGTTGAGGTCAAAGGCCACCAGGTAGGGTTGGCTGGTGTCGGATATGTAATTAGCAGCCTGGAGTGCGTTGGTGTCTGGGATAGCCAGGGATGGGTTCCCAGATGTATCCAAAAGGGCAGCATCCCCGAGAGTGATGAAGGTGGTAGATAGGTTGGATGCGAGTGGGCTCAACTGCTTCAAGGCATTGAGGTCCTGTGAAGACAGCAATATGGACACCAGAGGGGAGTTTTGAAGGCCCGCCACTGCTGTAGTGGCATGGAGAGAATATACCACACCGGTCCTGAACACTTGGACTGCCTGGAAGGTCACCTTGGTCATGTCGAGTGTAGATGCATTCACCGTCTCAGAGAAGGTAAGCAGCAACATGCCGGTATTGTAGTCTAGCACAAAGGACAAAAGAGATGGGCTTGTTACATCTAGAGTGATGCCTCTGGCTTTCAGCGGCATCGTCTGGTTGATTGGATTGCCCACATAGTCACTGATGAAGCCAAATGGCACGGCAATGTACGTATAGTTCACTACCGTACCTAGGTATCTCATTGCCTTGAGGGTGTTTAGGTTCTGTGATACCAAGGACAGCTTCAGCATGTCAAGTGCAACAGTGCTGACATTGGAGCTCGCACTGAGCACAAGAACTTCGGCCGGAAGCGAGAGGTTGGACTGAAGTTGGGTGCCAGCCAAGTTCAGTGTGCCGAGGTTGACGGCCTTGGAGAACGTGAGAAGGAGGGAACCAGTGTTTTTGTCCAGCACAAAGCTGACCAGTGCGGGCAGAGTCCTGTCTGGTGTGAAGCTCCTCACCCGTAGGGCCTTGCCATTGACCACAGCCAAAAGGTTGTTCCCAAACATGTCCTGCACTGTGGAGGCATCCAGTGTGATGTAGGTGGTGAGATTGTTGGTGGCCAGGTTGGGAGTCGCTTCGATGGCGTTTAAGTCGCTCTGACTCAGCTGGACCACGAGCTGGTACCCACTGGGACTCAGGTTTTTGCTGCTTGCGGTCAACACGAAGCGAGACGTATCGCTGCTAGCGACGGCATTCTGAATGGCCACGCCTCGCACGTAAAACGAATCGGCATTTGCAACGTCATTGAAGTAGAGGGTGAGCAACCCACTGGTGAGGTTTAGGTCAAATGCTTGGATGGTGATAGCCGTCGTGTCAGCAGTGATGGAAGCCATCAGCTGAAGGACGGAGACAGGCATGTTGGGAATGTCAAAGGTATTGTACACGGTCTTGTTGTAGAGGGATATGTAAGTGTTAGCAGTGCTCGTGGCAACCACGGTGGACGTCTTTAGGAAAGTGGCGTCTGCTTGGTTCAATGCTATCACAATCGTTGTTACCCCCAGACCTGAGCCCGCAGCATTGAGCACGGTCCCTCCAGTCAGCCTGTACTCAAGGCCACTCACAGGTTGGCTGCTGATGGAGATCTGGGTGAAGTTGATTGTCTGGGGTAGAACGGGCTCATTGAAAGTGAGTACCAGGTGGTTTGCATTGAAATCGAGTGAGAAATTGACGAGCAAGGGACCGCTCACGTCTGCAGTGAAATTCCTCACAGGGAGAGCGTTATAGCTGGGTATTTCAACCAAGCGATTGTAGTAGAAGGACAGGTCCTGAACAGCATCGGATGATATGGAGAGATAGGTGGTATTTCTGCTCTTGTAGAACAGACTGGACCGCAGTGCAGTAACATCGCTGGTAGTCAGGTTCAGGATCACAGTGCGGTCGAGGGTGGTTATGTAAGATGCCCCCGTGAGGTAATAGACTGCGCTCTCAGAGGCATTCTGCGACCCCTGGAGGCCAATCTCGGTCACGTCAATGTAAGGGGTGTCCACAGGTTCGCTGAAGTAGAGGACCAGGAGTGCAGACTGCATATCGAGGTCAAAGGCAAAGAGCACAGGACTGGTGGTGTCCGGTACGAACAGCTGCACGTTGAAGCCAGGGAAGGACCCATCCACTGGAGCTACGCTGTTGCCACTCATATCTTTGACCAGGGTGCTGCCAAAGGAGACATAGCAGTTACCTCTGTAGCTGCAGACGTTGGGCTCCTGTTTGATCGCATCCAGATTGCCACCGGTGAGGGTGATGTTGAGGTAGGAGGTGTTGAGTGAGGGTAAGGACCCACCCGTCAGGCTGAGGCGAGCTATGGGGAGCGTGTATAGTGTCTGCAGGGTGAGGCCCGGGAGGCTGAGGCTGGCGAGGTTCAGCGTCTCTGAGAACTGCAGTCCTAAGGTACCACTGTTCATATCGAGGACAGAAAAGACCAGTAACACGGGATTGGTCGCATCTGCTACTGGAACCGCTGCAGGCTGAGAGGCGTTTGGACGGTTAATGCCGATTACGGGGAGTCCAACCATGTCAAGGACCAGATCGGCCGTGAAGAAGAGCATGCAGTTCTGCCTTGTAGTGCAGAATGACTGAGCCTTCATCTGGTTGAGGTCCAGCAGGCCAAACTGTATGACCTGCACAGGACCATTGCTCCCAGTACTTATTGCACTGGTTAGTGAGAGGATGGCAGACGCATTGCCGGCACCATTCAGCAAAGTCAGTTGCTTCGCATCCAAGGTAGACTCACGAACTGTCTTATCAAAGGACAGGAAAAGAAGTCCTTGGTTCATATCAACTGTGAAATTGACAAGGAAGGGACGAATAGTGTCTTGGATGAAGGTGTTAACAAGAAGGGCACTTGAAGTTGGTATTCTGGCTACGTTATTCTCTGACATATCGACAACCGCTTCCCTAGTTATGGATAAGAAGGTGTTATTGCTCACTTTAAGCAAGCCGTCAGTAGCCTTGATGGCATTGCTGTCTGCAAAGGACAGCTGTATCATCAGGATGGCAGAGTCCGCCGTAATGGGCCAGCTATCGGTGAGGGAGTAAGAGAGACTTGCCGAGCTGATGCTGTTCTGGAAACGAAACTGTGTAACGTCGACAGAGCTGACCATGATGGTTTCGGAGAACGAGAACGTCATGACGTTGGAGGTGAGGTTGACGTCAAATGAGAGCAGCTTTGGAGGGGTCACGTCCACAGTGATGGCAGCCGCCATCAAGGCGTTTGTTGCCAGGACAACCACTGCCTCGTTGAGAGAGGTATCCTTAACCAAACCTCGCCTGATGGACACAAATGTATTGTACACAGACGTGGCCATACCACTCAGCGCTTTTATGGCATTGAGATCTTGGTTCGTTAGCGTGATGACTTGCCTACCACCTCCACTCGTGGTCACATTCAAGAAATCAGTCAGGGTGTAGAAGGATCCCAGGGAGGTGTTGAAATTAACAGACACCCCACTCTGCAGCGTGAGGTATGTCTTCTGGTAGGTGCTCGAGAGCACAGGCTCTGAGAAGAGCAGGTATAGGACGCCCAGGTTGCGGTCCAACGTAGCACTCTGGAGCACGGGGGGGTTAAGGTCAGCCGAGTTGTTGCCAACCTGCAGAGCAGAGGTTACGGGAATGGGGACAAGTGGATTGCTGGCCATGTCCCGAACGGTGTTGGAAGAGACCGACACATAGGTGGACGCGTTGGTGGTCAGCAGTGCGTACTGGTCCAGCAGTCTGATGGCAGCGAGATCACCATAGGAAACATTGACGCTCACAACAGTGGAATAAGCCTGCGAGGCACTGCCCCCTGTGAGCCTGTAGGACGCAGGCTGGGAGGAGGAGGAGTTTACATTGGGGGTATTGGAGAACACAATGCTGGTAACGTTGAGGGTGGAGCCATTCACGGTCTCAGAGAACACCAGCTGCAGGGTGAGCTGGGGAGATCCAACTGGGAGGTACAGGTTGAAGGTGACCAACTGAGGTGGTGCAAAATCCCCGTAAAACACGGAGACTGGTAGCGACGAGAAGGATGGAGTCGCAACAAGCGGGTTTCTTGACATGTCCAGCACAGCCGCAAAGTCTGCACTGAGGTAGGTGGTGGAGTTGGAAACGGCCAAAATAGGGTCTGCCTTGATGGCATTGAGATCGGCCCCTTGTACGTACACCGTGACAGTAGGTCCATTCGCGAGCTGGGGGACAGAGGCCTGGGTGAGCCGGTAGTACCCGTACGTGTAACCGCCCACTGCAACCAGCGTGACGTTCCGGGCTGCCTGGAAAGCAAAGCCTGTAGTGTTGAGGGTGGAAGCGTTCACCGTTTTGGAGAACGCGAGGGCGAGGACTCCAGAGGTGAGGTTGAAGTTGAAGCTGAGGAGTAAGGGTTGAACGCTGTCTTGCACAAATGAGGAGGTGGTTAGGTTCAGGATGACTGGCAACACAGGGTTACCACTGGTATCCATGATGGCGCCGGAGGATAGGGTGAGGAATGTGTTGGAGGCAGAGGTGGCCAGTGGGCTAAGCACCTTGATCTGATTGGTGTCAGCCGTCGATAGCTGAACGTATATCACGGTGGAATCCACCACTGGGGTCACGTAGCTGGTGGTGAGGGTGTAATTGATGACGTCCCCTCCCAACACGGGTGTGAAAAGGGCAAGCTTAGAGGGGTTGAAGGTGCCTGCACTCACTGTCTCGCTGAAGGTGAGGGTGATTATGTTGGAACTCAAGTTGGCGCTGAAAGCAACCAGCTGAGGGCTAGTGGCGTCTAGGGTCACGTTCTGGGCCTGCAGTGCTGCCCCCGGTGCTATGGGGACCACCTGATTGGCGTTCATGTCTCTCACAAAGCCACTGGTGATGGAGAGGTAGGTGTTATTTGTGGAGGTGCCTAGGGTGAGCAAAGCCTTGATGGCATCCAGGTCCAAACTGCTCAGAGTGAGGACGACGATGGTGGAGTTGGTGGGGCTTTGGGTGCCACCAGTAAGGGTGTAGTTAGTGGTGGTGTAGTTAGTGATGGTGTAGTTAATGCTGGGGATGCGGCTAAGCAACGTAAGGAGCACTGGGTTGAGCGACTGAACGTTGACAGTTTCAGAAAAAGTCATCACCAGCTGCCCGGCGTTCCTGTCAAGCGCAAAGGCCACCAGCTGTGGCGGAGTACCATCGGGTATGAAGGCTCTCACCTGTAGGGCTTGGCCATCGGGCACACCAGCTATGCTAAGAGAGGACATGTCCTGGACTGCACCAGGAAGCAGACGGAGGTAGGTGTTGTTAACGCTCGTTGCTATAGTGTAGAGCTGCTTTAGAAGGTTGCTGTCGCTGATGGAAAGGAACACTTTTATAATGGAGGAGTTGTCTGGCTGTGTGGTGCCACTGGTCAGGGTGAAGACGTTGGAAGAGTTTGCACTGCCCTGCAGGATCAGGTAGGAGACCTGGAGGGTGGGAGCAGAGACTGTTTCCGAAAAGGTTAGGGTCAGCAATGTCACGTTCATGTTCAGACTGAAGCCTAGCAACGTTGGAGGTATGCTGTCAACAATCACGCTGTTAGCCTGTTGAGCTGATTGGTTTGAAATGGGAGTGATCCAGTTTCCACTCATGTCCTGGACCAGGTAGCTGGGGAAGGAAACGTAGGTGTTTTCCTTAACGGTTCCAACAAACCTCAACCTTTTGATTTCATTGAGATCGCTTATAGTGATATTCACCACAATCACATCGCTGCTCTTACTGACGCTGCCGCCGGTGAGTCTGAAGAATGTGGTGGCATTGGAGATGGCCTGGGTACCCTGAAGGACCACCGTGGGCACGTTGAAGCTCGAGGCATTCACGGCTTCAGAGAAGGAGAAGGTCAGTGTCCCAGCCGTGAGGTCGAGGACAAAGCTGCTAAGAGCCGGGGGTACAGTGTCTGGTGTAAACGTTGTGACCTGAAGGGCAGAGCCAGAGGTCCTGTTTACCAGCCACCTGCCGCTCATGTCGGCGATGGTTGCTGAGGAGTAGGAGATGAAAGAGGTGGAGTTGGAGGTGGTGAGAGGAGGGAGCAGTTTGATTTGGTTCAGGTCAGCGTTTCCCAAAGCGACTGCGATGACAAGGCCACTAGCGCTTGGGGAGGAGGAGCTACGCGTAAGGGTGTAGTTCAGCCCACCAGAGGCAGACTGCTGCAGCGTGAGGTAGGTCACATCCAAAGTGTCTCTGTTGACTGTCTCTGAGAAGTAGAGGTACAGGGTGTTGGAGGTTAGGTTGAGGTCAAACCTCGTGATGGTGGGAGGTGTGGTGTCCGGGGTGAACACTGCAATGCGATTGACTACAGGAACAACTGGATTGAAGCTGACATCATATAGTGCTGTGCTGTTGAATGAGATGTAGGCAAAGCTGGTAATCTTGAGCCTCTTAATCTCATTCAGGTCTGCAGCCAAAATAGTAAAAGTAATGACATCGTTGTCTGAGGTAGTGATTAATTTTCCTCCAGTAAGAGTAAAAGTTGTTGTATTAGAGTACAAACTCTGCTGGAGAGAGAACTGGGTGTACACGATACTGGAGATGTTGACCACCTCAGTGAACGACAGGGTGATTGTCCCGGTGTTCATATCCAAGAAGAACTGGACCAGAGATGGATCAGTGGAGTCCTTGACGTAGGCTGCGATGGGGAGAAGAGAAGGCCTGACCTGGTTGCCCGCCATGTCCTTCACCGTAGCCGAGGTGACGGCCAGGTAAGAGACGTTCATCCTCAGGGGAACAAGGAGGGTGGTGAGGCTCTTGATCGCATTCAGGTCACCATCCGTCATGTTGACAATGAGCTGCAGACCGCTCTGACTGATGACATCACCACCAGTGAGGGTGTAGTTCACGGTAGCGTTGACAGCCCTGTTCAGTAGGGTTATGGTCGTGACGTCCAGACTACTCTTGTTGACGGGTTCGTCAAAGTTGAGGACCATCAGGTCGGCATTGAAGTCCACCGTGTACGAGACCAGGCTGGGAGGCGTGGTGTCTGAAATGAACACAGAGGCCCGCTGCACCGTCGCTGCAATGGGGTTTGAGCTGTCGGCCATGTCTTGGACGGCCCCCGCCATCACACGGAGGTAAGTGTTTGTCGCGGACGTGCCCACCTGGACCAACAGCTTCAGCGTGTCCAGGTCAACTTTCACCAAGGTGAGGTTCACCACTGGGCCGTTGGTGGGCTGCACCACGGTCGTGGGCATGAGGGGCAGTGAGGGCACGCCCACCGTGTTATTCGTGCCGTAGATGGCGAGGCCACTGGGCAGCAAGCCTCCCCTAGCGCGCACCGCCTCATTGAAGGTCAGACTGACGACTCCTGCGTTCATGTCCAGCAGAAACCCGAGAAGGACCGGAGGGGTGGCATCTGGAACGTACGAGGACACGTTCAAGGTTACGGGCACAAGGGGGAGGGAGTACATGTCTAAAACGGCACCCGTCTGTGCGGCCAGGTAGGTGTTGTTTGCCTGCTTGGCTAGGCCCAGGCCCACCTGGATGCCGTACAGGTCTGTCGTGCCTAGGCGAACGACGACGGACAGGCCGTTGGAGCTCTGGGTGTCGCTGAACTGCGGGAACGTGCCAGGAGTAAGCTGCTGAGCGCTGCTGCCGTTTGCACCGGGGTAGGCCAGGACCTGGAGCTGGTTAATGCGCAACGATGTCACGTTGACCGGCTCGGAGAAGTCGAGTTGGAGTAGTCCAAGGTTCATGTCTAGAGCAAAGGCGTTGAGGGTGGGAGGTATGGTGTTCAGGGTGACGCTGGAGGCTTGCAGGGACTGGTTTGACGGGACGGGGGTGAGGGGATTGTTGTTCATGTCGTAGATGGCTCCGCCCACAGCAGACAGGAAGCAGTTTCTTCTGGACGTGCAGAGGGACGTGAGCAGCTTGATGGCATTGAGGTCGCCCCTCAGGAGGGAGAGAGTCACTACAGAGCTGTTCCCCACTCCAGAGGACTTCACTGCAGTGCTCTGGAGAGTGTAGTTCTGCACCGACTGGAGAAGGCTCTGTGAGGATTGGAAGGTGAAGAGCGATGGGGTGAAAGTGTTGGTGGCCACTGTCTCATCAAAGGTGAGGATCACTTCAGCCGAAGTCAGATTGATGCTAAAATCAAGCAGCTTTGGAGGGATCACGTCCTGGACATAGAGGGACACTACTATGGCCCCAGCGGAGGCAAGGGGATTGGGAACCACGGCAACGTCTTGAGTGGCGTTTGCTCCAATGGATACGTACGTGGTCGCGTTGGTAAGCTGGTTGCTTAGACGCTTGATTTCGTTCAGGTCGGCGGGGTTAAGCGTCACGTCCACAACTGGTGGGTAACCGATGCTGTAGTCCGGCCCTGACACCACCCCCCCAGTGAGGTTACGGTACACCCCTTGGTTGTTGTGGAGGGTGATGGCTGTGAGGGAGAGACGAGGGGAATTCACCACCTCAGAAAAGGTCAGGGAAAGGACACCAACGTTCATGTTGAGACTGAAGGACGCAAGTAGAGGCTGGGTGGAGTCTGCGGTCACATTCGTGTTAACAATGGCCGACCCATTCATGTAGGCATTGCCACCCATGTCGACCACCCCCATTCCATCTATCTGCACGTACACAGACCCGGCCAGGCCGTCGCGGAACAGGAACTTGAAGATGTTCAGGTCCATGGGACTTAGGTTGACAATCAGGGTGACGGCATCGCCAACGGCAACGGCGCTGGTGTTGGTCAGTCTGTAGACAGCCTGTGGCTGGGTGTAGTTTGACAGCAGAGTGACGGCAGAGACATTGAGGGAGGTGGATGACACAGTTTCCGAGAAGGTGATAGCGAGGGTTCCAGTGTTAAGGTTGAGTGAAGATAATGTCATTGTGGGAGGGGTTATATCTGGCAGGACTCCAGCGGCACCCAGTGCACCACTTGGAGGGATCGGTGCTACCTGATTCCTCGCCATGTCGGTGATCAACTGGGGCGTGATGGAGACGAAAGTATTGTTCCGCACATCAGCCAGATCAATCATTCTCTTCAGCTCATTGAGGTCCACTGATCCAAGCAGCACATTGACCACAGTGGCGTTGGGACTCGTTGTGGTGGAGCCAAAGGGTGCCGGCCCAGAGGTGAGGGTGTAGCTGAGGTTTGGGAGCGTCCCGTTTGCACTGGACTGCAGAGTTACGATGGTCACATTGAGCGAGGGAGAGTACACAGTCTCAGAGAAAGTGAGAGAGAGAGTACCCGTGTTGAGGTCCAGGGAGAAGACATTGAGCACTGGTGGGGTTCCGTCCGAGATGAATGACGACGCCTGGACCGAGGGATGATTGGCAGCAAAGAGGTTACCACTCATGTCCCTGACAGCCATTGGATAGAGGAGGATGAAGCTGTTGTTGGCGGACGTGGCCATCAGATACTTTGCCTTTATGGCGTTTAGGTCGCCGACCGTGACGTTCAAAGTGACAGAGGGTGAATTGAGGGAGGAGGAGCTGCCCCCAGTGATGTTGCAATAGTAGGAGGGAGAGGTAGTAACACTGAGGCCCTGGAGTACCAAGAAGGAAGGCTGAAATGTGGAAGCGTTCACGGTTTCGTCGAAGGTCAGCTGAATGATCCCCAGGTTCATGTCTAGGTTGAAAGTGAACAGGAGAGGAGAAACCGTGTCTGCCGCAAACTGGGTGACGCGGAGGGCATAGCTGGTGGAGATGGCCACAACAGGGTTGCCTGCGCTGTCCTGAACAGTGCCGTTGGTGAAGCTAAGGTAAGTGGTGGCGTTGCTCACAGCCAGCCTTCTGTCCGCCTTGATCACATTGAGGTCAGCTCGGCTGAGGGCGACACTGAAGGCGTTCACGTAATACTGCCCGCCAACCACAGATCCCCCAGTCAGGGTGTAGGCCGACGAAGCATTTGATTGGGCATTCTGAATTGTGATTTCGGTGAGGTCCAGCGTGCCGAGGTTTACCGTCTCGCTGAAGTAGAGCAGAAGGGTCTCACTGCTCATGTTGAGGTCGAACCTGATTAGCTGGGGTGGGATCGCGTCCACTATCACCATGTTTGCCTGGAAGGCACTGGTGCTGGGCACCTGCACCACAAACACTCCGTACGCGTTGGCCAGTACAGAGGAGATGTAGCTGATGTAAGTGTTGGAGGTAGAGGTGGCCAGACCGGGTGTGGCCCTGATGCCATTGCTGTCCGCCAGGCTGAGGTTCACGACCACCACCATGCCAAAGGGGCTAGCCGTGAAGCTGCCCGAGGTGAGGGTGTAGGATATCTGGGAGGCTCCGGTCGGGTCAGCCTGGAGGACAATGTTTTTCACCTTCAAAGTAGAGGTGTTGGCCACGTCGTCGTAGCTGAGAGTGAGGGTGTTGGTGTTCAGGTCTAGGGCAAAGTACTTGAGGTTGGGTCCGACGAGGTCCTGAATGAGGGTCACCACCTGGTTGTAGGAGGGAGGTTGGGAGGGACTGTTTGGATTGCCAGCGATGTCTGTAAAAGCACCCGTGAGCAGCTGGAGGATGCTGGTGCCTGTTGTCCTGGCGATCGAAGGGTTGGACTTGATGGTCTGGATGTCGCTGACAGACAGGGCAACTTGCACCACCATCTTGGAGGAGTCCGTGTACTGCGCAGTGCCCCCTGTGAGAGGTACCAAGGTGGCTGTGGTGAGCTTGCTGGACCGCAGGATGATGTTGGAGAAATTGACATTTGAGACGCTCACTGGCTCGTTGAAGGACAGCGTCATTGTGTCGCTGTTCAGGTCCAGCACGGAGAAGGTCACCAGAACCGGCGGGATCGTGTCAGGTGCAAAGCTGGTCGCTTGGAGGGCGTTGACGCCCGCCGTGCGCGGATTGACCGGGTTTATGGCCGCCGGGTATCGCCAGTCGTTGACAAAGGTGGACGGGAAAGCCAAGTACGTGTTGTTCGCGCTGGTGCAAAAATTATCAATGGCCTTGATACTGAGAACGTCCCCTGGGCTCAGTTGTAAGGCGAGGACAGTGGCGCTGCTCCGAGACGCAATCAGATTGCCCGCTGTTAGCGTGAAGCTGTTCGATGTGTCGTTGTTGGCCGAATAGAAGGTGAGCACGTTGTACGCAGCGACCGTGGAAATGGTCTCGTCGAACGTGAGGGTAACAGTGGTACTGGTCATGTTGACCGCGAACGCGACCAGGTTCGGAGCAGTAGTGTCGGGAATGACCAGAGTCGCAAGGCGACTGGTTGAGAGCGCTGTTCCTGTGGCCACGACCCGATTGCCCGCCACATCTCGCAGGAAATACGTGGTGAACTGCACCCAGCACGTACCCGCGTCGAGACATATCGATTTTAGATATTTCAGTTGATTAAGATCTCCGATAGTCAGGTTAATTGTGACGTTTATAGAGAACACGGCGTCAAGCACGTTCCCCCCCTTGAGGGCGTACTGGGAGCCCCCCGAGGGCGAGTTAGACAGGACCACGTCGGTGAAGTTGACCGACGTGGTGTTCACCACTTCGAAGAAGCTCAATACCATCACCCCCGCGTTGAAGTCAAACTCGATGAACTGCACCAAGCTAGGGGGCGTTGTGTCCTTCACCAGGTCGTATAAGGGGACACACTGGCCCGAGTTCCCTTGAATGGGCAGGCCGTAGGCGTCCAGTACTGCCGCCGTGAGGTAGGAGAGCTGACAGTTGGCGGGAGAGGTGCACAGGAGGTCGCTCTTAATGGCGTTGAGGTCGTCTGGCTGCAGCTGCACAACCACCAAGTCGCTCAGGGAGCTGCTCTGACCTCCCGCCATGCGTGCCTGCAGCAGGAGGAGGACGACGAAGGCAGGCAAAAACAGGCGCCTGTGTGCCTCATTCGTTAATGTTGTAGCGGTCATCTGGATAGTCTGTGTGCGTGTAGCGGAGAAAGAACAGGAGGGTCCATATCTATGTATTTATGTATTTAGACAGCTGCACTCTCTTCTACACTCATTCTCGCTGAGCTTACCGTATGTGCTTAGTGGACCATGACCACTTACGCCCACTTCCGTGCGTTAGGCGGGCGGGGCTCGTTAGCAAGAAAAATATATGTAGTCGGAGTGAAAATGAGTATCCTTGGGGATCGCAGTGATCGGTAATGTCGTTTCTGTCTATTACCGATCGAAGGAGGTGCCAAGAAGTGCAACGTATTCGAAGTCGTGAATAAAATCAGCAGCCCGCTGTTTTGCCGCCCCTTCCTATGGTAACTGCTCAACACGCGTGAGAAAGGAGGCGTACCTCTATAAAAATCATTTCGCTACGTATTTTGATGACGTAACGTATTCGCTCGATGCACGATGTTCGTACAGCCTAACAGTGTACACAAAGGCTCACAGATGGCGACATAAAGCTTTCTAATTTCAAAGGTCATTAATTACAGCTTCTCGTGTTTCTTTTGTATTTATTATATTTTTTTGTAGCTTCTGTAGTTGATTGTGTGTGTTTTGTGTGTTATTCTCTTGTATCTTGTAAAAAAAAATGTAGGAAGGAAAAAATCTTCATTGTTGTCGTAAATTTCATTCCCATTAATTATAAATATATTAAAGTTACCACCCCCATCACCTCTGCTCCCTGAAGGTGGTGTATCAGGATCCTCAACTGGTGTCTACTTGGGGGATGGGGGGACACATCTACTACCTACTGATGGAGGTGGAACAGCGGAAGAGGGGTTGCTCTGATGTGGAGGAGCGGGACATCTACTGGAGTGGCAAGGTCATCCCAATGTGGAGAAGGGGAGCCAGTGGACCGTTCACTAGTACACCTTGTTCAAGACCCTGGGAACATACAGAGAGTAGCTATATGGGGAAAAGGAAATGGTTGCAGTCATTACCGAAAGATTTCTTTTACCTACACCAAGTCTATGTCAATTAATTCACACCAGCAAACACAGGTGTTAAAAAGGCATGCACAATAGTGAAGATGACATCAGGCAGGTGTGTTATGATAGCGTATAGTTGTATCGAGCTGTACTTACTGCTTTCTAAGACAACCCAGAAAGATAGCTATTTTATCAACGGAAATGTCTTCTTGAAGGGCACTGTATCATGTTGAAAGTGTGCAGACTAGTCCTACGCTACCCTAACACAGATTAGTAGTACATCATGCACTCTGAAACCTTAAAGCGACCATAGACATACCATTTTGTGGGTGGTTCTAAAACCCCTCCGTGCCGCGTCCTCTTCCCAGCTCGCAATGCGTCTGGTATCGCATTCGTTTAGCAATTCGGACAACTTTAGGGGTTCCCAATACCGTCTTCTTTCATACGCCAACATAGAATCTGAACTTCTGCTTTTGAATAGCACGGTTCTCCTCAAAGTCCCACTGATATAGCTTCCTTTTAGCAGGTTGTTTAAATTCAGCACAGCCCGGGCCTAGATTATTGATAGGAATCTATGGATCCAGCCAATACCTGCGCGGTAGCTTTCACATTCAGCCTTCGTTTTTTCTGGATTTGCTTCGTAGGGTTTAGTCTAGTTCTCTCGGCGTGGTCGATGATGTATTACTTTAAATATCGTCGCCGGAGGTATTCTGTTTGTTCTCCTTTCGATTTTTTTGAATGATTTAAGTACAGCAGCGGTTTATTAACAACACCAAAAAGTGCGCATGTGCATGCAGCACGTGGCCTGGAGTAATGTCATGATGTCTTACCAAAGAAGATATTATTTCTTCTACAATGTGATATAATATTATTTTCGTTCTTCAAAACCGTTCCTAGCTAGAGTTATGCAGTACATGACGGAACAAAAGACTAGTCTCGTCCCCAGCCTGATATGCAGTCAGGTGTCCTGCACTACCAGCGATTACGAGCTATTATATATTATATAATACTTTGGAATGTAATGACGGAGGCATGGGACTCATTATCAGACGCAAGAATTTCAACATATGGTTTACCTTTGCATCATCCACATACCAGTACAAATAACTTCCTTTACTCTAGTATATGTAATTAGCGCATATCTAAAATCTGATTGGTTCTGCCAAGATTCCGCCGATTTACTGGCAGCTGTGTATATTGGGTCTGGGGACGAGACTAGACCAATCCCGACTACGAATTTTGGGACTGGGCATCAGAAACCACTACTTTTTTCTCTTAATGGACAACGTTGTATGCATGGAACTGTTGTCGTTCGATTGCGACTATCTGATCCGTTTCTCGATGTTTCTACTTTCTAGGCCTCGAGACGCGAGTTCAATAATAGATTATTGTAGGTGAAATTTTCATCATCCTCAATCAAACCCTTGCTAACGTAGTTGGTCAGCATCATATCATGCCATGCGTCTCCCACACGTCCTTCTGTATATACCGGTTATAAAAGGAGGTTAACTCTCTCTCCTATCGGATCCAACTCGAACGTCTTGTAGTTCTCACCAAACCTTGCATTGCAGACCTCCTCTACTACTGTGGCAGTTTAGATGCACGTGGTGTGTGGTTACTAAAATATCCTTTGCCATGCCTACTCATCTCCTTTTTAATTTGATCATATAGATCTCTAGTGTATTGATTAATAAAAGACTTAATAATTAGTGTAGAATGCCAGGGCAATTTTGGCCAGATGTGTCTCACCAAACACTTGCTGTGACTTTTAGTTATTTATAGTGCTTATATTTATTCTGTACTATTGTAATTATATATAAGTATTACATAACAATAATACACTATAAGTAATGGGGATTGTAATCAATATTTGTATCTTGTTCACTTGCTTCAACTGGTGCGTGTTTACAGATAGTGTGGCGAACGGAATTATTAAATGGAAAGTCTACACAGTTCATCATCACCTTTCAAACTCAGGTCTTGTTTACTTCAATTTAAACTCAAGGAAAAGCCTAATAGGTGTCATTACATTCAACCATGCAGGGTGTTGGCAATATCGGTTGTTTTCACATGCAAAATAAATTTTTTTTTTATATGACGGCTAGGGATTTCTTTCTAAACTTGGTTCCCGTTTGGCTACATCATTGGGAAAGTCAAAGTCAGTAGTCATCCATGAGCTGTACGGGAGGTTGAGCATGAATCTTGTCAGGGCCAATGCCACCGCGATCCTAGCTGTCCAGGTCCATACCTCCTCCTGAGCTTCAGTAGGCTAGCAATTTGTTTTGTGCGTATCATGTGTCTGTGTCATGTATTTATATGCTTGTACTGTATTAATAATTATTGTTAATTAATAGTAATAATTAGGGTGATTAGATGTATTTGTAAATAGAACTGTAGATTCACTAAAATAAATAGCAATGTGTCTGTATTCTACATGTATTGATGTATTCACTTCATTCAAAAAATATTTATGTACACTTAGTACACAAAGGCATATCTAAATGCATTTATATACTGCCTAGTGCTAAAACGAGAAGCATCTGCAAAAGGGAGACAAGTTCCCTTTGCCTAAATGTTAGTTCAGAGGATGAGGTGACAACAGTATCTGGTAAGGAATTCCAAATTTATAATTCGGACCGAGAAGAAATTGGATCTGAAGTTATGGCTTGGCTGGTTTAAAGCTTGAACCGCGGGTTGTGCCGGAGCTCCGGTTAACCAATCGCGATAACCGCCTCAACCGGTTCTATTTCAGTAAATAACCGCTTCAACCGGCCGGTTGTTAAAATATTAAGCAACCACAACCGACCTTACTTCTACCAATAATACTGGGCGCGAGAAAACAATAAGCGGACAAAAGTGAACAACGGAGAGATTCACCTCTTCGTTGTATGCATGGTGATACTTACAGTAACTTTATTATATTTGGAACAGTGCCCAGCAAAATCACCCTATGATACTATCAAATTTTACAGGACAAGAAAAGAAAAGTAATTAACGCTCGAATTGAAATGTATGGCTAATTATAAATTCAGAACCCTATAACTTTATGATGGATAGCCCAATTTTGGATGTGTAAGGACCATTTGCTCGAAACTCTTTGGAGTTCACTGAGAATCTAAAAACTTTAAAACTATCCAAAAGGGTGATTTTGCTGAACACTAGCAACAAGGGGATCCGCGACATTCTAAGGGGTATGCCGCGAACCATCTTTCTTGCCATGTGGTAAAGCCCGAGGTTGTGCTGGTTTAGCTTTTGGTCCCATCGATTATGCATAAATAATCGATAATTAATTGTTAAACCGGCAATAACCGGTTGTTTTAAAACAAAAAACCTCAACCGACCGGTTATTTTTTTAAACAATCACCTTACCGATCGGTTTAATTTTTTTTTTTATAACCTCTTATAACCGGTTTTTTCTAAACTAACAGGTTTCAAGCCTTAACTTATAGTTCATCACATGAGTTACCTCTGTACAAGTTAAATACCAGAGCATTTCAGACCCCTGTGCCAAAGTTTCAGAAGTCTGCTGACTCATACACCATATCCTATAATACTGTGTAAAGTTGTAGTATGTAATATAACTTATAATAATTATGACTATTCATATGGCATTATCCGCCATTTGTGCATGTGCCTGAATCATAACCACACGCCTTTTATACAATACGTTACATACATGTATAGAATTTGCTAAATATAAAAGTACACAATGGGTAATAATCCATGCATGCAGGTGTAACTATTTAGAAAGTTAAAACGTGTGAGATCATATGCTTAATAGTTAAAAATATTAATTCATACAACATTTGTTGGCCGAGTGGTTGAGTTTCAAGTATTTTGATCAAATGTCAGTTACTTTTTTTTTCCCCTTCTTTTTTAATCTGATAGTTATTGTTAAACCATACGAATGTATCATTTCACACTAGTGCAGCCGGATTACGACGAGAGCAGCTTCCATGCAAGAGGCACCGTTTACAAGGCCTGAGATACATCGGATTTCCTCCCCTTTATCGTATATTCACTACTCCGGGTCACTGCATGGCTCTTGTTTTCAACGGCCGAAATGGAAGAAGTTTCCTTCAGTTAAGGTGTTGACATCACTTCTAGCTGGTTTCAGTTGAGTCGGTAGTCCCTCAACATAATTTCTCAATTATGGAGAAACAGGGACGTGATTCATCACTCACGGCTTAAAACTAAAAGAAAATTAATTATTATATATTTTAATTTAGTTTTTGGACAGACATGCGGCAATGTGCGAATCTGCATGCATACTCGATTATTAATTAACCGGTGTAATGTTTGCCATAATACTGTTGATTGTATTCTTTTTCCATGCAAGACGTCAGTGCCGTTTAAGCCCAATATAGGTGTATAGTAGGTGCATGAAGTGCCGCCAAAGCATCAGTGCAGTAATAACAGTTCAGTATACTGAGGTCACGGCATAACATCCAGGAAGCGGCTGGTTTACTTCAGTTGTGTGCTGAATAAATATCAGAAGTGCATGCATTAGGCCCCTCTGTTCACTGGGTCACATCGCCAGGCATCGTTGAACCCTATCGATGAGCCGTGCAGTACAAGCAAACGCCCACTTTCTTAAACTTGCAGGCGGGGCTGGAAAGTCAACTTTCTTTTACCAGCGTACTATTTTAAGGTTCTGTATACACTATACCGGTACACGGATAAGGTCGTACCGAGATATATATTTATAGGCTGCACATCATGCATGCATTGGCAATCATGTATGAATAACGCAAACGATTAGCCCGCTGTTTTGCCGCCCCTTCCTAGGTTACCGCTCAACATGCGTGAGAAAAGAGGCGTTCCTTGATCTGTCAGCAAGTGATCTTTCGGTAGAGAGTTTTAACGCATATTGGAATAACTCTCTTTCTTCTTTGCATAGCTTTTGGCAGACTATACTGTCAAAGTGTTTGCACCTAAAGCTTCCTTGGACCCTCTACCGGTATGAACCGGACTCCAACGAGCACGAGGTGAGTATCGATCCATGTAGAGTTGCTATTATGTATATAGGGCGTGCATGTGTTGCCGCTACGACACGCCGTAAAGAGGCAATGGACGGGAGTTTCCAGTCGAACCAGGACTACGTGCTGTATGAGTATGCCGGAGTGTAAGGGCGGGACATGCAAGTTTGACCAGCATGTGCATTCCTTTAATCTTGACAAGAGAGCGCACACCTGGTCCATTTGCCATGCTTAATCGTGCGATTAAATAAGTGCACCTGTAAATGCAGGTTGCCACTGTATTGCAAGTTATCCATGTGCAATTAACTAATGCACCTCCCTCCTCTCTTCCCCCCCAGGCTCAAACACTTCGTTGCTTATCGAAGCGGAGCGTTACTCTTTGTGTTTGTACTTGCACTTCTGACAAACACCTCGAGTAAGTCAGTAGGGTTTTGCATACGTGGCGCCAAGGTTTATATGCATGTTACGTAATATAATATCATCCACGCGCGTGCATTTGGGGCGTGATGGAACCAGAGGGGGGCGGGCGAGAAGTGTTACAATTAAGGGGTGGTAAAGGCAAGGGAACGTTTATCGTCTGCTGTACTTATGACCCGCATAATTAAAATCATCGCGCGCAGAGTTCTTTGGTCTCACAGCTGTATAAAGGAACCGCACAAGTAAGAGCTAGCTTCTTCATATGCCCACCCGGCATCCCGCCTAGTGTATTTATAGATAGCTGTTAAGTACTGTATACACCATAGATTTATATGCGGAGTACCTACTTAATAATCTATAGATACTAACAGATACTATACTACCACACTAGATGTGAATAGCAAGTACTTCTATTTCTCCTCTCGAGGTTGGGGGGTGGGGGTTTCTTGCACAAAGGTTGGTCATACACGTTTTGAACGTTCTTCGTTCTAAATGAGAAAACTACTTGAATTGCGTATTTACTGTGCATGCAAGAAATTACGATCTGACAGCTTGCCACAGGGGTAATGAAATTTCCCTTAAAGTGCATCTGTCCCTTAATTAAAAGTTAAGACAACGACAACTCAAACCGATTATCGTATACCGAAACCCCTCCCACCCAATTTTGCGCGGGAAACCGTAATTTTGAGATTGCAGAGATATATATAATCTATGGTAATTGCAAGACGCGCAGAGGTCGGATATGATATTCACCAGGATAGTTGCCCGGGAAGCAAGCTTGAACACAACAAAACTTAAGATGAGTTGAATACGCTCCTACTATTCACGACTGCTTACTTCCATATTGTTAATAAACATTTATATCATGCTGGTAGGGAATAATTTACTCGCTTCCATACTCAAGCGCGGCTCTTTTGACAGCGTAGTAAAATGGACGCATATGTGCTATGTGTTTTTGCTTGCCACATCGTATATCCTTTTTGCGCGTTGTCCGCGTGTGATGTCGTCACGTGCCGCATGACACGTTTCATCTGCGTTTCCGCATTTGAGCGGGATTCGTCTGCATATGTTTTCTCTTAAAATAAGGTTGCAGCTACATTTCTTCCTATCCTGAATTATTTGTTGTTGACCTTTTGGGTAGTAATAGTGTACCCCATTTGGCCATTGCTACTCGAATACAGAATGTCCAGCATTAGTTTAACACATATCCTGTCCCCATTCCCTCTCCCACTCCCTCCCTCCCTAAACATCACCTCCCTCAGGTGCTCAGATAAATGCGGCGACTTCACTTGTAAACCTGAACACAAGCACGGTGATCATCAATGTCATATCAGGTTCCAATATCACCGGTGCCAACTGTTCTAACATAAGGGTTGCAGCAATCGACTTGGTCTATGGACGGTCTGTTGCACTTACTGGACCAGCTGTCCAGTCGATCAATTCCTTCAGCTGCTCAATGAGCACAGCTGCACTTATTGTCATCGAGAAGGACCCTGCTTTTAACAACTTAACATCAACCGTCTACCTGTATCTCAGCAACGGTAGCGGCATTTACGACACCATTGGAAACCAGTTGAGCGCCACCTTGCAGAACGGGATCCCAGTGGGCGTGCTCCTCGACACCTCCCTGCCGCGCCTGTCCAGCTTCGTGGAGTTTGACCTGGACCAAGGGCTGGTAACGCTGTCCTTCTCAGAGGCAGTTGACGTGGGAACGCTGATGTTCACCAAGCTGTCCTTTCAGAGCGACTTTGCCCTCGTCCCCGCATCCAATTACACACTCTCTGGGACAACGTGCTCAGCAGCTTTAGGATGCGCCAGCGGTGTCAATCTGACGCTGACACTCTCCACGCAGGACCTCAATGGCATCAAGATCACTGGTGGGGTGTGCACTGCAGCGAGCAACTGCATACCCAACTACCAGCGAGGGTTCGTGGCCGATTTCGGAAGCAACCTCATTGTTGCATTCTTGCCACCCGTGGATCAGGTGATTCACACTCCTGTGAAGTTTGTTAACGATACCACACCCCCTGCGATATCTACCTACATCCTTGACCTCGATGCCAATGTTCTCGTGGTTACCTTCTCAGAGCCTGTGCAGGTTAACTCCATTGCTAATTATAACTTCTCTCTGACAAACAACATGGGCACCACTCTGCCTCTCTCAACCGCCAGCGTTGTAGACCTGAATGGCAACGCAGCCGCAGGGAGGCTGTTGGTGGTACAGTTTCAGCTTGATCCAACCTTGCTACTGGCCATAAAGCCAACAGGTGTCTTCAAGAGTGTGACAAGCACCTACCTTACAGTAACTGGTAACTCATTCGCAGATACGAGCAACAACCCTAACGTTGCGATCACTAACATGCAAGCAAACCAGATTGTCGCCGATACATCCAAGAGCATGTTGACCAGCTTCACGCTCGACTTGAACCTTGGTTTGCTTATCCTTTCCTTCAATAACGTCATGAACCCAAACAAAACTGTCCCCAACAACAACATTGTCATCCAGAGCAATGCACTTGGTTCGATGCGTTACACCCTGACCACCTCCAGTGTTATGAGTGGCTCAAACAGCACAACGATCACCATATTACTGAGTTCAGCCGACCTCAACTACCTCATTGCTGATCCCAACATCGCCAAGTCTATAAATAGCTCGTTTGCCACTCTTGGGGGTGAAGCATTCTACGACTACAGGGATATACCTGTTGATTACATCAACAGTTATGATGGTGTTAAGGCTAGAATGTTTGTAAAAGACACCACCCGACCCAAGCTGGTGAAATTTGACTTCAACCTGAACACCGGACAACTAATTTTGTCTTTCACTAAACCCATTGATTTGACCTCATTTGTCCCTTCCCTGATTCAGCTCCAACCTGATGCCATAAACGGTTCCAGTGGTGTTGTGCTCACAGGTGTTACTGCAACTGCTCCAACTCCTTTCACAATGGTCACGTTGCAGCTGTCGGCAGCTGATCTCAATGCCATCAAGAACACACCTGGCCTGGCCACATCACAGGCAGACACCTACCTCTATATGTCCACTGGTGCTGCCAAAGACAGGACTGGTAACCTGTTGAATTCCACTGTCTACAGTGCCACTGCAGCTGCCCTTCAGGTGACGAATTTCATTCAGGACACCACATCCCCTGTACTGCTGAGTTTTGTCCTGGACATGAACACTGGAACAGTCCTAACTACATTCAGTGAATTCATTTATGGCACCACCCTCCTCCCTTCGAGCTTCACGCTTTACAGCAGCAATACCTCAGGAGCCATATCTGTATCCCTGGTAGGAGCTACCTACACCGTTGCCAATAGCGACCAGGTTGGTCTGACCCTCCCTCAAGTGACGCTGGACTTCATCAAGGCCAACCAGACCATTGGCACCTCCATTGTGAGCACCTACGTTGGGCACACGGCTGGTGCATACTCGGACCTGCGCTCAAACCAGGCGGGGGTGGGAGTTCGCACTCAAGTTTCCAATATCACTCGTGATGCAACCAAGCCACTGCTTCTCTCCTTTGTCATCAACTGGAGCTTTGACGTCATATACCTCACCTTCAGCGAGACAGTGAACGTCTCTTCCCTCAACTCCACCCTCTTTACTCTAATTAATGCCACCAGCGGGGCGTTATCCTCCTACCCATTGAACGGTACTGCCACCATGGACAGCACCTATCTGAATGTGGTTCAGTTCCAGATGACCCTTGCACAGGCTCTAGCCATCAAGAGTAACCCTTACATTGCCACCAGTGCGACAAACACCTACCTCAAGCTGAGTACGGGGGCCGTCCTTGACATGTCTAGGAACCCGCTCTCGATGGCAACGCTCATGGCAAGTTATGTGAACCTCGACATGTCAGGTCCTCTCATCAACAGCTTTGACCTGGACATGAACACTGGGATCCTGATACTCCACTACCTGGAACCACTGATGGGGAACACGCTTGCTCCTTCATACCTTACTCTCCAAAATGCTGCCTGGGCCAGCTACAACTACACCCTTGTGTCCGGCACGCCACTCAACCTTACGCTGGTGTCAGACCTGTATGTCCAGCTCCAGACGGTTGACTTGAATGCCATCAAAGCCATTTCAGGAATGTGCACCTCCGCGAACAACACTTACCTTTCCATTGGGTCTAGTGCATTGCGTGATAGCCATGGCAACCTGGTGCAGCCTGTTCCCAACGGCCAGGCCATATTGGTGAAGACGTTTGTCCCGGATGGTACGCCAGCAACGCTGCTTGGCTTCAACATCGTCCAAGCTGCAAACGGTGTGGACATCATCCTGCAGGTACGATTCTCCGAGACGGTAAACGCTTCGTCGGCTGATCCGACCAAGTTTGTGCTTGTGTACCCTTCTGGATCGAGCAACACAGTGGTCTTCAGTCCTTCCACTTTCATACCTGCAAACTACTCTGATGTCATCTCCCTCTATGTCACTAGCGGGGACCTTCAGAGCATCAAGTCTCTGCCCCCTCTGGGCCAGACTAATGTCACCAGCTACCTCAACATATCCAACGGTGCGATCTTTAACATGGTTCCTCTTCCATCTTCAATCCAAACAGTGATGGCCAATGTGGTATCTGCTGACCTCATCCCACCTAACCTGGTCTCCTTCTCCCTTGATCTGAACACCGGGATTCTCTCCCTCACCTTCAATGAGGCTATGATCACGTCCACACTGAACGGGTCTAAGATCATTATCCAGTCCTCACAGGCTCTCCCTGTAAGTAACTACGCCATCTCAACCAGTGTCCCCACGGTACTCGTTAATGGCAGCATTGTGAATGTGAAGCTCTCCTTTGTGGATCTTGAGAACCTCAAGTTGGATACCAACATTGCCACGAGTGCAAACGACACGTTTGTGTCTTTGGCGCAAGGTTCTCTGCAGGACCTGGCCACAAATCTGGCACTTGCCAAGTCTGCGATACAAGCTGTCTCGTTCATACCGGACACCACAGGCCCTATGCTGGTGGCATTCGACCTCGATATGAACGCTGCAACCTTGACCCTGCAATTCGACGAAGCTGTGAAGTCGATGTCCTTCCAGTCACGCTTTTTTGAGATCCAGAGCGACATGGGAGGCACCTCAGGGCTGCTTGCGGTCTTGATGTCATCCTGGACCACCTCCCCCAATGGTCACATCATCACCATCAATCTGGGAGTGAACGACATGGTGAACATAGAGAGGCAGGCCGGCCTGGCGAAGAACCGATCCACCACTTACATGGCTGTGCTCAACTATGCCATCATGGACATGAGTGGCAACTGGCTGTGGCGCATATCAAACTATGTCGCCCTTCAAGTGAGGAACTACACAGCCGACACCACCAACCCGTTTGTCGTGTCGAACGGTTTCTCCTTCGACATGAACACGGGAACCTTAAACCTGACGTTCAACCAGGCGATCCAGAGCAGCCTTGTGCAACCATCATACCTTACGCTGAGCAGCGGTTCCCTCTCCTACAACCTGACGTCGCTGAACACTGATGTCTCCAATGACCAGTACGTGAACTTGACCATGTCGGCCGCCGACGTTGCCTACCTCAAGGTTGCAGGACTGTGCACCAGCCCTTCCAACTGCAACATCTCACTCCGCAAGGGAGCTGTCACTAACTTTGTCTTCCTCACCAACAATGACACCCAGTCGATCAGGGTGTACAACTTCACTGCTGACTCCACTCGACCGACACTCCTCTCGTTTGTGGTCTTCAACCTGAGGAATGGCTCTGTAACCCTCCAGTTCAGCGAGCCCGTCAACACCTCGACCTTTGATCCCACGGGTCTCACCCTGCAAACGGTGTACTTGGACCCCCTGAGGCTTGTGAGTCTGACCAACAACAGCACCGTTAACTCCACCATCAGCGACACGGTCACTGTCTACCTGTCCACACAAGACGTTGTGACCATCAAGAAGACTCCTTACGTCTGCAAGAGGCGTTACGACTGTTACATCGCCATCAACAGCACCGCCATCAGAGACCTCTCCGGCAATCCTGTGAACGTCGTAGGATCGTCTATGGCTCTCATTGCTATGGCGTTTGTTCTCGACGTAGACAATCCAAACATGGAGACCTTCACACTTGACCTGAACACCGGCTACGTGCAGCTGACATTCAGTGAGCCAGTTTCGTATGCGTCGCTTACCCCAAGCGTGCTGTCCTTCCAGTCCCAGCAAAATGGATCACAAGCAGGCATAACCAGTTACACGTTGACCGGTGGCCAGTCGATCGGTCCAGACAACACAGTGGTCATGATTGCCATAAGTGCCGAAGACCTGAACTCACTGAAGACGACGCCTTCCCTTGCCGTGAACGTCACCAATAGCTACGTGTTCTTCCCGGCTGCCCTGGTGACAGACCTTGCCCTGCCACCTCTCAGTGTGGTTAATGTGTCCTCCACTGCTGCCATAAGGGGCTCTGTCGTCAGGGACATCACTCCTCCCACTGTCAGTGAGTTTCAGCTTGACTTCACCCTCAACCAGCTGATACTGACGTTCAGCGAGCCAGTTCGGCCTTCCACCCTCACCGACCTGACCCTATTCACCATCTCTTCCACCAACTTCTCCTCACCAAACGTGAGACAGCTTACTGGTGGACAGGTTCTAACGACCTCCGATGGTGTTACCGTGGTAACAGTGGCACTCAATAACCAGGACGTCACGTTTTTCAAGCTGAACAAGCAGATTGCGACCAACGTGTCTAACACTTACCTTTCGGTTGGTCCATCTGCCATGATTGATATGTCAGGAAACCTGATGTTGAACGTCAGTTACATCAGAGCCAGCGCGTTTGTACCAAACACCAGGCGACCGCAGCTTACCCAGTTCTCCTTGGACATGAACACTGGCGTGATGAACCTCACCTTTGATGACACCATGCTCAGTGGGGGGTTCGACCCGACTGCCTTCAGGATCCAGAGTGCTCTCAGATCCATGAATTCCCAGTACTACACGCTCCAGAGCTCCGTCGTGAATAGCACGGACGGGTTTGTCCTTGTCGTCCAGCTGAGCGACGCGGACTTCCTTGGAGTGAAGAGCGTCTATGGCCTCGCACGCAGCAACACCACCACCTGGTTGACCATGCAGGCGTTTGCCGTGGAGAACGTCGCTCACATCAACGTCCTGGCCATCGTGGATGGAAAGGCCATCATGGTTACCACCTATGTTACGGACAACGTCCCACTGCAGCTGCGGTCCTTTGTGCTGGACCTCAACAAGGGCGCCCTGCTCATCTCGTTTGACGATTTCCCCGACGTCAGTAAGCTTACTGTCACGAACATCACTATTCAGAGTAACACCACCGTCAGCACCGCAAGTGAATCGTTCACACTCACCGGAGGGTCGTCCAGCCTTGCTGGAAATGGCCGCGTACTAAACCTCACCCTGAGCCAAGCGGATGCAAACCTCTTGAGGAACATGTCCAACATCGGTAAGACGGTGAACAACACCTACCTGTCCATCACCAGTTCTGCCGTCAGTGACTTCTTTGGCAACCCGATGGTTCCTCTGTATCCCAATGGGCAGGCCATTAGAGCTGCTAATGTCACTCCAGACACCACATTACTGCAGCTGCTGAGCTTCGATCTCGACATGAACACCGGTGTGCTCACCCTCCATTTTTCCAAGACCTACCTGCCCAGTACCTTTAACGTCTCTGGCCTCACACTTCAAGGGAGCCTGAACAGTACCCTGAGGTACGACTCGTACACCCTTACCGGCTACAGTGGGCTGACTTACGTCTCCCTGTCCGACCTCCGTGTGACCCTCTCATCGGTGGACCTGAATGCCATAAAGATGCTGGTGTTTGTGGCCAAGGCTTGGTACACCACGTACCTGAGCGTCACCTCAGGTGTGATGTACGATACGAGTGGGAACCCGACCAAGCCCATCACTGTTGGGAGCTGTCTTGGGGTCTCGCAGTACATTTATGATATCACGCCCCCTTCTCTGTCCAACTTCACGCTGGATGTGAATACGGGCGCCATTTTACTCACCTTCTCAGAGACGATAGACCAACGAACCTTGGTCCTCTCCATGCTGCAATTTACTAACCAGGCATCCTCCCCGACCCAGTTTTACCGTCTGACAGGGGGAACGTCCACCCAATCGGCCAGCCATTCAGAGATTGTTGCCATAAACCTTACTAACAGTGACCTCAATGGACTCAAGGCTGTGCCCAATCTGGCCACAGCAGTATCCAACACATACCTTCGGTTCAACAGCACCTTGGTTGCTGACTTCTTTGGAAATCCTGTCTCCCCTAGCGCTGGTCTGCAGGTCTCGACGTTTGTTGCTGACACCACTCCTCCAACACTCCTTGGCTTCTCCCTTGACATGAACACGGCGGTCCTCACCCTCTCCTTCTCGGAGACCATCATTGGTAGTTCGCTGAACCTCACCCAGTTTTCCCTCCAGAGTTCTGCCTCTAATGCTCCCCCCAGTGGCACTGTTAACCTTGTGAACACAACTGCTGTTGGGAACTCTCCAACCTTCGCTCTTACCCTGGGGATCGCTGATCTCAACAACGTGAAATTGAGTGGGTTGGGCCTTACTGCCGCCACCACGTTCCTCATGTACCAGAACGGGTCAGCCAGGGATGCAGCAGGGAATAACATCACTGCCCCAAGTGAAGGCATCAGTATCACCTCACTGTTCATTGACATCACCAGGCCTGAGCTCCGGAGCTTCGTCTTGGACTACGGGTTCAGCGGACTTGTGCTGACCTTCAGCGAGCCGGTCGACGTGTCGACTCTTATCCCTTCGGCCTTTGCCCTCCAAAGTGGGCCTGGGACCCCATTTGTTGCCATGTACCGTCTCACCTATTCCAGTCAGCCATATGGGAGCATGAATGGAGCCGTTCTTATGATCAAGTTCGGCATGCAGGACCTTAATGCCTTGAACGGTTTCAGTAACCTGGCAAAGAACACGAACAATACCTACCTGTCTGTGTCCTCCACTGGAGTCCAGGATATGGCGGGCAATGCCATCAAGCCAATCCTAGCTACTGCAGCACGCCAGGCCAATATGGTGATACCTGACACTGTTCCACCCTCTGTACAGAACTTCACCTTGGATCTAAACACTGGGGCCCTATCTTTGGTCTTCTCCAAGACAGTAGTGGGAAGCTCCTTGGTTGCATCCAAGTTCATCTTCCAGAATGCTACCTCAGGCCCTGTGGTGCAAGTGATGTTGTCGTCATTCACATTGCCAACCATCAGTGACATTCAGTTGACCATAACCCTTTCGGCTATAGACTTGGACAGGCTCAAAGACGCTAACTTCTCTCGTGGAGGGAATGACACATTCTTAAATGTGGCTGCTAACTTTGGCCAGGACGTGTCCCTCAACTATGGCCAGGCAGGCCTTGTCCCGGCTGGTCTTGTTGTCCTTGATACCACACCTCCATACCTCACCTCATTTGACTTTGACCTGAACGTGGGTACAATGACCCTCCACTTTAACGAAGCCATCAACCTTGCGAGCTTCAACTCTTCGGAGCTAGTCCTGGTGGTACAGAAGTTTGATGCCAATCTTGCGGCTACCGGAAAGTACGTCCCTACGTCAACCAGTGTATCGAGGTACCAGTACAGAAATGTCCTGGTCACCTTTTCGGCGACGGACTTGAACCAGATCAAGAAGCAGTATCCCTTGTGCAACAACAACCTTACCTGCTTCCTCCACTTCCTCTCTCAAGCCCAGTTGTACCCACAGTCCACCTATTCCTCGTACCTGGTGACTAACATAGCCGGCTACTACGTCAACACCATTGATCCTGTCAGCTCCTACCTGGTAGCCAACTTCACACCAGACACCACTCCTCCCATGCTCGCGGCATTTTCCATCTACGACCTCGACAAGGGCATCATCCAGCTTCAGTTTGACGAGACGGTCAATGCCTACACAATCAACATGTCCGCCCTCAGCCTCGATAACTGGTTTGAAAATACACAGAACCTCCAAGCGCAGCTTTACTTGACGGGAGGAACTGTGCTTTCGGGTAACGAGACCTACGTGAGGGTGGCCTTAACCACCACGGACATCAATGCCATCAAAATAAACCCCCTCTTGTGTGCCTCGGCTACAAACTGCTGGGTGCGCTTTGGATCGATGTTTGTGAGGGACATGTCAGGGAACTATGTGGCTCCCGTGGTAACGAGGGGCACGTACGTTGGAGCGGAATCCGCTCAGAACTTCACGTACGACATGACAAGTCCGCAGGTTCTGTCGTTCACCTTTGACCTCAACACCGGCACATTTGTCCTAACTTTTGATGAGCCTGTGAATCCAAACACTCGCCAGCTGCAACAACTCACTGTCCAAAATGCCAGCAATATAAGTGTTATTGGAGCCCAGTCTTACCAAGTTAGATTTGGGTCAATTGGTGTAGAAGTTCGAAGTATCATTGTTCCAATGACCATCTCCCAAGCGGACCTTATTGCTATCAAGGCCGTTGGAAGCCTGGCCACGAGTTTGTATACCACTTATATCAGTGTTACATCTTCCTTTATTCGAGATGTCTCGCTAGCGAATATTGGTAATTCAGTCCGTGCAATTTCCAACGCAACGGCTCTGCGAGCATCTAACTTTACCCTTGACAGCACTCCACCTCGCCTTGTGGGGTTCTCCCAGCTGGACATGAATGCTGGCACATTGAGGCTTAGCTTTGACGAACCTGTTACGTTGGCAAGCTTCAATGCTTCCCTTGTTCACCTTCAGTCAACTTCAACTGCGGGAACGATCTTTAATTTTACATTAGGCACTATCGCCATGATGTATACCTCTGTTGACAAGACCCAAGTCCAGGTTTTGCTTAGTGCCATCGACTTGAGAGATTTGAAATTGAACACACAACTGGCCACGGAACGGTCCAACAGTTACCTGTTTGTAGATATGGGGGCGATTCAAGACTTTGCCCGTAATCCTGTTCTCAGCAGCAATGTACTACTTGTGAACGATTTCATTCCAGACACAAATCGTCCACAAGTTGTGTTCTTTTCACTGGATATGAACAAGGGTACACTTGTCCTATCGTTTGATAACATCCTAGAGTTATCCACCTTCACCATCACATCACTGCAGCTCCAGAACTCTTCAACCACTACCCCAGCCAGGTACTCTCTCACAAACAGTGTCTTCAACATGGATAACGGCTATGTGGTAAACATCACCTTGTCCTCCTTTGACCTCAATGCGATCAAGGCTACAAAGAACCTTGCATTGAATGCAAACACGACCTACCTGGTCCTGCCACCGAACGCCATTAAAAGTATTTCCAACATAGAGATGATTGGTATCACTGACACCAATGCCAGGGGAGCTAACGTGTACATACCTGACACCACTCCTCCACAGCTGCTCAATTTCACCTTTAACCTCGGCACGGGCACCCTATCTCTGAGCTTCTCTGAGATCATTGATACCACCACCTTCACTCCCTCACTGTTCACACTCCAGAACACTTCCAATGCGTCCATGTTTCGCACCACAAAGTACGCATTGATGGCTGCATCCCTATCTGCGACTGCTTACAGCCAGGTCTACCAACTCACTGTCTCAATCAGGGACCTAAACCAGATCAAGGCCACTCCATCTCTTGGCAAGGACGTGACGGATACCTTCATTACAATCCGATCACAAACGCTACTTGATATGAGTGGAAACAAGGTTGCTCTTATCCCAGACACAGCTGCACTTCAGGCCTCTGTGTTTGTCCTGAACACCGTGCCACCTTACCTGCTTTCGTATGTACTGGACTTAGATAAGGGTAACCTGCTCCTTACCTTCTCACAGTCCCTCAATGTTGCTGCCACGAATTTCACTGGTTTCGTGCTCCTTAATCAAAATACGATGACAAATGTCATTTCATTCTCATTGTTTAACTCAAGCACTCCAACCCTCTCAGGCAATGAGATAACTCTCGCCATCAATGCTGCTGACCTGAACAGCATTAAGGCTATTCCTGGGTTAGCAAAGAATACAACGAATACCTACTTGTCGATTGATGGGTACAGCTATGTAGACACCAGTGGAAACAAGGGTGTATCCTATGGGGTCACTGCAGCTATCCAAGCTGCGTCAGTCACACCTGACACAACTCCTCCTGTACTGTCATCCTTCTTGTTCGACCTTGGCCGTGGTCTGATGGTGTTGTCCTTCAATGAGCCCATCTTCCCCTCGTCGCTCAACGCCAATGGGTTTACGCTGCAGAGCTCGTCCTTAGCCCCAGTGTTCTCCCTGGGCCTCTCCAACCTGACCTACGTGCAGAGCACTGTGGCATCAACCCAGCTGACCGTCTACCTGACCAAGGCCAACCTCGATTCTATTAAGGTGGCACCGGGCTTTGCAACTGCACGCGGAAACACTTACCTCTCCGTTATTTCAGGCAGCGTGAACGACACCTCCAATAATCCGCTTACGGCTATTTCCAACAGCAGTGCTCTCCTGGCTTCGACCTTCATTCCCGATGGCATAGCACCGACGCTCCAGAGCTTCTCCCTCGACATGAACATGGGTGTGCTTACCCTCACGTTCTCCGAGGCGGTCCAGGGCAAGTCTGTCCTTAACCTTGCCGCCGTCACGCTTCAGAGCAGCAGCGTGCCCTCGCCTGCTGTCAGCTACCCGTTGACTGGAGGAACCATCCTGGCTCCCAACCCTAGCTCTGTTATATCCGTCCAGCTCACAATGGCAGACCTGAACAGCATAAAGGCAGCGAAGTACTTGGCAGTGTCCAAGACCACTGTATTTGTGTCCATCTTGCAGAATGCTACCTACGACATGTCAGGAAACCTGCTCTTAGTGACACCTCCTCAGAATGCCACTTCTGTGGACATTTTTACCCCAGACGTGACTCCACCTACCCTGATAGGCTTCCAGCTTACTCTGGTACAAGAGCCACTTCAAGTGGTCTTGACATTTGATGAGCCTATCAACTCTTCTGGCATTGTACTCTCATCCATTTCCATTGGCAACGGAACAGGTGGGCTGCTTCCGTTGTCAGCAGGAGCTGTTGCAACCCTCAGTCCTTCCACCATGGTCACCATTAACGTTAGCCAAGCTGTGCTGTCTGCCATCAGGTCGACACCAGGCTTTGCAAGGTCGCAGAACACCACTTTCATTTCCATTGGTATGGATGCCGTACAAGATATGGCCAGCAAAAGTCTTGTTGCCGTGCCATCGTTCCCGGCCACCACCTACAGCGCAGACCTGATCCCTCCCACCGTTGCCAATTTCACCCTTGACCTGAACGCAGGTACTGTCACCCTTACCTTCAGCGAGGCAGTGCAGACCGCCACCTTCCGGGCCAGCAACCTAACCTTGGCTGTCTCAAGGACGGTGACTAGCAGTAACATTCCCTTCACCCCGACAGCAACTGCCTTCCTCAGCAGTTCCCTGGTGCAGCTCACCCTTTCCGTCAGCACCCTTGACCTAATCAAGATGAACCAGAGCACGGGGATAGCCGAGAATGCTACCTACCTGTTTTACTCTGCTGGGATAGCCTGTGACATAGCCAACAACTGCGCAGGTGCCCTACCCCAGAGTGCTGCACTCAAGATTGCCACCTTCATTCCCGACACGACTGGCCCTAAGCTGGTTTATTTTGACATGGATCTGATTACGAGAAACGTTGCTCTGCACTTCGATGAGGTGGTGGATGCGTCCACTCTGAGGGTTAAGGAGATAACCATTCAGAACATGCAAGCCTACATTCCCACTGTCATGTACTTACTCACCGGCACTGATTCCACCGTGGGAACTGGAAGAACTGTCGTGTTTAAGCTCCTGGTCACCGACAAAAATGCAATGGCAGCTCTGGGTGGAATTGCCACGCATGCTCATGATACCTTCATGTCCATCACATCGGATACCATACTGGACTATTCCATGAACTACGTGGATGAGATCAGACCAAGAGTAGCACTATCAGTTATGGGGTTCATTGCAGACACTCAGAATCCACAGGTGAATGGTAGCAGCCTTGACTTGAATACTGGTGTTCTGACCCTGAACTTTACGAAGACGGTGAATGTTGCCACTCTGATGCCTTCCCAGATTACCCTCACCTCTAACGGTAGCCAGTACAACCTCACAGTGTCTGCGGCACTTTCGTACCTTCCATCTGCATCTGTGAAGGTGGGCATTGCTCCGCTCGACCTCAACTACCTGAAGCTGTTCCAGATATGTGCAGGAGAGTTTTCCAGCAGCTGCGGTATCTATTACTCATCCAAGCTTGTGAACGACACAGGCAACCTGACTGTGATTTCAAGGTTATTTCCAAACCCGCAGCCTGTGTCACCCGTTGTTCCAGACGCAACCCCACCACAGCTGGTGGAGTTCAATCTGTTCAACTATGTCACCCGCACCATCACTCTTGTATTCAACGAACCAATCAAAAACACCTCTGTTATGGCCTCCAACCTTCTACTCCAGGATGTGTTTTCAAATGCAGTTTCAAAATGGTGGCTCAGTGGAGTTACCTCCGTCACCACCAACTTCACGTCTTTGACCATACAACTTCTCGTGAGTGATATATTTGGCATCGTGAACAGTCCAGGGTTGTGCACGCTTAGAAGCAACTGCTATGCCCGTCCCAATGCATCCTTTGTGTCTGACTTGGCGGGAGTTTCAATTTCAGCTGTCCCAGATGGACCCACTGGCTATCCTGTAATGAACCTGGTCATGGACGTAATTGCCCCAACCCTCCAGCAGTTTGCTCTGGATATGAACACTGGTGTCCTCTCCCTGACGTTCAGCAAGCCTGTTATTTATGCAAACCTGATACAGAGCGGCATTGTCATTCAGGCCAACGCCTCTGTGGCTGTCACATCCACCAGCTACTACACTCTGGTGGGGGGAGGCTCTGTTAATGCATCTAGTGACAGGTTGACCGTCAACATCTCCTTGTCCACCGTTGACCTCAATCGGCTGAAGTCTTCCACTTTCGCTTTCAATAAGAGCACTACGTACATATCTGTTGCAGCGGGTGCGGTCACAGATGCCTCCGCCAACCCACTGGTGGCTATCAACATGGCCAGTGCCCAGCCCGTCACTAGCTTTGTCGGTGATGTCACTCCCCCTCAGCTGAGCAACTTCACGTTGGACCTCAATACCCAGTCACTGGTGTTGACGTTCAACGAACCCGTGCTGCTAAATGCCGTAACGATCTCTGGCATCTCGCTTCAGAACTCTTCCGTGCCTCCATCCAATACCTTCAGTTTAAAACCTGGTACTGTTGGCTATGGTAGCAGCAACGCCTCGACTGTTGTCACCATTGCCCTCAGCAGTGCTGACGTGACCTTTATCGAACTCAATCCTGATTTTGCTAGCAACTTATACAACACCTATGTCACAATTAGCAACAACTCCATCTATGACACAGTAAGGAATGGCATTGTGATGGCTACTCCAGTGAAGGTTGGCGCTGTGCTCTTGGACATGACCAGACCACAGCTACTTGCTTTTAGCATCGACATACAAGCAGGAGTAGTCAACCTGACCTTCAGTAGTGTGGTCAACACTACGACATTCGATGCTACCGCATTCACAATCCAGTCTACAAAGAAGTCCGTTCCTGGCCAGGTGGTGCACCTGAGTGCCTCCACTGTTACCCAGAGCAGCAGTGGATTCACTGTCCTCATGCAGCTCTCTCTACCTGACCAGATCTCCATCCGTGACACTGGAACCATTGCCACTTCTAAAACGACCACCTACCTCACCATGCAGGCATACGCAGTTGAGAATCTGTATCAGGTAGACGTCTTGGCCATTGTTGATGGTAAGGCTATCCTTGCTTCCAGCTACGTCCCCGACAACACCCCACCAGCCCTGCAGTATTTTGACTTGGACATGAACGCCAATATTGTCACCTTCAAGTTTTCAGACCTTGTCTCAAATTCTTCCTTCAAAGCATCTTCTATCACTCTCTACAGTCCCTACACTTATGGTGCCTCACTTAAGCTCAGTGGTGGAGTTGTCGGCAGGTTGGCTGATGGTAGTACTATCACTCTGACGCTGTCAAGCCAGGACCTGGATTCGCTTCTGCTCAACGTTGGACTCTGGTCAGCTATGAATAACACCTATCTGAATGCCTCTTATGGTTTTGTGCAAGATCTCTCCGGTAATCCGGCTCTAAACGTGACCACGATAAAGGTGCGTGTCTACACTGCTGATACATACCCACCAAAGGTGCAGTCCTTCTCCTTGGACATGAACAACAGCTTGCTCATCCTGACTATGAGTGAGCTGGTCAATGGTTCAACCTTTATGGCTACCTATGTCACCCTCCAAGGGGTTTCTAATGCCACCCTCTCTCCATCCTCGGTGTATAAGCTCACCAGTGCTTCTTCCGCCCCTTCCTACACGACCAGGAAGCTAGTTGTGCAACTCTCCAGTGAAGATCTGAACGCTCTCAAGGCGAACCGCCTCCTAGCCAAATCTATAAGTACCACCTTCTTAAGCATTGAGAGCATGGCCATTGCGGACACTGCTGGTAATCCGGTCTCACCCATCTCGCTACAGACGGGCATTCAGGCCAGCAATTACGTGGTGGACTTAACAAATCCGGTACTTATCAGTTTTGGGTTGGACATGAATCAAGGTGCGCTGACACTCAACTTCAGCCAGGTTGTGGATGTAACTACTTTCAATTTCTCTGGAATAACCCTACAATCAGCCTTGAACTTTGTTCCTGGGAGTGATTTTAAATATCAGCTCACGTCGGGATCGACATCACAATACTATGCCGTCTCTGTCCCAGTCCACCTTAGCAGAACCGACATCAATGCTCTGCAGCTCCTGGTGAACCTTGCGACCCAGCTCAACAACACATACATCGTCGTTAGCAGTATGGCCATTCGGAGTGTATCAGGCATTGATGTCCTGCCCATCACGCTGCGTGCTGCAAACTATGTGAAGGACACCACTGCACCCATGCTTGCAAGCTATGACCTGGACATGAACGTTGGATTTTTGAACCTGACCTTCAACGAGGACATCCTAGCCTCCAGCGTAAATGTGCAGCTCTTTGGCCTCTCCTCATCACAAGCCACCCCTGCTACCATCAATCTCAACTCCAGCCGCGTTGCCAACGGTAACGGCCTCGTCATGAACATTGCCCTCTCGACCTCTGACCTCAATATTATCAAGCTGAGTGCCCCCATCGGGCAGTCCAGGCAATCCACCTACCTTACTCTGGGCCTAAGTGCGGTGACAGATATGGCTGGCAACAACATCACTGCCAAGACATCTCAGGTAAGCAACCTTGTGAGGGACGACCAGGCACCACAGCTGACCCAGTTCAATATGGACGTTGCGTTCACCAGAACCGTCCAGCTCGTGTTCAGCGAGGTGATCAACGTGGGCACATTCAGGATTAGCTCTCTCACGTTGGTCAACAGCACTGTCTTCGACCCCGTGCCCAGAACGTTCCAGTTCACCTCATCCAGCACAATAAGCAGCCCTTATCCGAACACCATTGTCATCACGATTGGTGACACCGACTTCACTTTTCTCACGGACCTCGTCGACATAGCTACGAGAAATAACAACACCTTCCTGAATCTGACGCAAGGAGCAGTGCTGGACCTCTCTGTTAACCAGCTCAGTGCCGTTGTTTTCTACCAAGTGACAAACCTGACTCGAAACACCGTCCCTCCAACCCTTCGTAATTTCACTCTGGATATGAACACTGGGCAGATTGCCATGACCTTTTCAGCGGCCGTCAGCCTTGCATCCCTCACACCTACGGGCATTAAAATTCAGAACAGTTCCAACGGGATTGGATCATCGTACACCCTGGTGGGAATAGTGCAGTCCAAATCGCGCCCTGTTCCAAATATTGTCCAATTCGCCCTGTCTTCCGTTGACCTGAATGGAATCAAGGCTGCAGGAAAGCTTGCGACCGCAGCCAACAACACCTATATGTCGATCACGAGCGGAGTTATTACGGACACAGCAACCAACAATGTGAATCCCATACTTCCTTTAATGGCCCTGCAGGTAAGCATGTATATAGGTGACACCACCAGGCCAAGCCTCTCCCGTTTTGACCTCAACATGAATTCGGGGGTCCTGACACTCTCCTTCACTGAGACTGTTGATGCTGCCACAATCAATCTTGCTCAGATCACATTTAGCAGCAGTCGAAGTGCTAGTTCTGTTATGTTCAGTCTTCAGAACACGACTGTCCCTCTGATTAACGTGGATCAAGTAAACATTGTCATTTCCCTGACAGACTTGAACAACTTGAAAAAAGTGGCAGTCTGCAGAGATACTACAAACTGCTTCATCTCTCTGCCCGCCACTTCTCTTAAGGATACCGCTGGTAACCCAGTTGATGCAATCACCTTAGACCAGGCACGTCAGGTTGCAACCTTCACTAATGACACCACACCTCCAGTGTTGAAAGCCTTTGTACTCTTTGATGCTAATGCTGGAGTTTTTGTGCTCAGTTTTTCAGAGACCCTAGATGTGAGTACTCTCCTAATATCGGATATCACCTTACAGGAGAGTTACATTACACCCATTGCTATGTACAAGCTTCTGAATAGCACATTCAATCTATCTAATAGTGACGTGATCACAATTAAACTTAGCAGTACCGATAGGAATGCCATCAAGGCCCAACCTACCCTCTGCCACAGAAGCATCCTGGACTGCTGGGTTAGGTTCCCTAACGCCTTAGTGCAAGATGTGGCGGGTAACTCCATCCAAGGCGTGGATGACACCCCCCTCCCTGTGTATTCCACCAGTCCAGCAAGATTCATCAAAGACACCACTAGCCCGACCCTTGTTGGCTACGACTTAAACCTCAACAGCAGCACCATGACGCTCTCCTTCGACGAAACCATCGATGGCAACACCTTTGCAGCTGAGGCCATTACCATCCAGAATGCCATCAATGCTACACAGTCCTTCACTCTCTCCCCTGGATACTACGCTCGTGGTGTCTATGCAACATCCTTCACATTCAGCATTAATCCGAACGATATCCTCCAACTGCAGGCAAACATCTACCTAGCCAAAGCTGTCCAGAACACCTACATTTCCTTCACATCAAAGATGATCAGTGATACGTCTGGAAACCCAGTGGTCCCAATTCTCAATGCAGTAAATGCC
The DNA here is from genome assembly GCA_963681505.1 of Eunapius fragilis. Taxonomy (NCBI): domain Eukaryota; kingdom Metazoa; phylum Porifera; class Demospongiae; order Spongillida; family Spongillidae; genus Eunapius; species Eunapius fragilis. Next base: position 9,456,489 of record OY811976.1, on the reverse strand, counting down.
AGTCAGGTGTTGGGTTACACAAGAGACCAGATCCCACCTTCTCTGACCACTTTTGTGCAGTTTGACCTGAACCAAGGTGTAATTGTCCTGCTCTTTTCCAAGCCAATGAATGACACAGGAGTGATATTCACTGGAGTCACCATCCAGTCTTCATCCAGTGGTAACACAGCTTACAACCTTACAGCTGGAAGCAGTATTGTCCTGTCGAATAAAAGAACACAGCTCCAGTTTAAGCTAACTCCAGGCGATGTGAGGGGAATAAAGCTGCTGTATCCTAACTTGGCAACCTCTGCCACCAACACATACATCACTGTCAGTGCAGGCGTCTTTTCAGACACATCTGGAAACCTGGTACTCATGTCTTCAGCTCTCCAGGCTCAGATTTACATTCGGGACACCACCAGTCCAACTCTGGCTAACTTCACCATCGATATGAACAATGGTCACCTTGCCTTGACCTTCAGCGATGTCATGCTGGTATCATCAAACCTGAATAACCCTGCCTCCATTACACTCCAAGGAGCACAAGTGGCAAGCGTTTCTACTCCTCGCGTATCCCTTACAGGAGGTAGCTACAACACAACCACCTATGATTACATCGTGGTTGTCCAGATCACTGCAACTGACCTCAATGTGATCAAGGCCACACCCAACATGTGCACCTTTCCCAACAACACCTTCCTTGCCCTTGGGGCCGACGCCTTCATTAACACTGCCTCAACCCTGCTGGTTCCAATCCTCTCATCCAATGCACGACGGGCTGCTGCAGTTTTCCCGGACATCACAAGACCAACACTCGAAACCTTCTACTTCAACCTTAGTTTGGGTGCCATCACCTTTGTGTTCGACAAGGCTGTCAAAATCGGTTCTTTCCTTCCGTCTTCTTTCCTTCTGCAAAGCAGTCAAAAGGGTGTGCCCGTCACTCCTAGTCTCACCTTCTCTGCTGGTGGTACCATCACTCCATCAGCGTCTACTCGAATGTTCACCTACACACTGATACAGAGTGACATCGATTACGTAAAACTGTACCCCAACTTTGGCACGAATGTCAACAATACCTACCTTTGTATACAAGATGGCGGCATTCTGGATAATACAAACAATCGAGTCATTGCTATCTCACCAGACAGTGCATTGCGGGCTGCTGCAGTGTATCCAGATATAATACCTCCAGCTCTGACCTCCTTCAACATTGACTTCAATGTCGGCAAACTGTATCTGAACTTCTCAGAGACAGTCAACATATCTTCTTTCAATACCAGCATTTTCTATATCCAGGATGCAGCTGCAGCAATGTATACCAACTATTACCAGCTGACCACAAGCACCACGTCTTCCCAGTCTGGGGACACTGTTCAGCTAATACTTAGCACTGATGACCTCAATAGCATTAAGCTGAGTCCCACCATTGCTACCTCTCTAGGCACTACATACCTGCGTTTTGACACCGGGGCATTTGCAGACATGAGTAGCTTGCCGACGTACGGTCTCAGCAATGGCTATGCACAGAAGGCATCTGGGTACGTGAATGACACTATCTCCCCAGCGCTGGTGATGTACAGTGTGAATATGAGCACGAATGTCTTCAGCTTAACTTTCTCTGAGTCCATTTACATCCAGTCACTGAATTTCAGTGCTTTTCTTCTACTGAATACTCCCAACATTGGTACGGCTCGTGGTGTGCTCCAGCTAACAGGGGGGACAGTCCTCTCCCAGGTCAGGGACGTTGTGAATGTTCAGCTCACCATAAATGATGCCAATATCATCAAGTCCAGCCCACAGTTCTACACTAGCGAGATCAATGGCTACATCTCCATCACTCCACAGGCGTGCCGTGACAGGCAAGGCAATCCTGTTATCGGTATCTCCAATACCAACGCCCTCCGTCCATCATACCTGACGGTCGACACTGTTTCACCGACGTTGTTTAATTTTACTCTCGACCTGAACAGCAGCACTTTGGTCCTCACCTTCTCTGAACCAGTTCAAGGGACACTGCTGTCTGCCACAGGCCTGAGGCTGCAGTCAAATCAATCCTCCACGCCAGTTGCATCTCTGACGCTTACGGGGGGTACATCCAGTCCGATTATTAGCAACGTCATCACCGTTCAGCTGCTTGTATCTGACACTAACATGCTCAAGCAAAACCCTAAACTGGCAACCACCCCGGCAACGACTTACCTGTCGTTTCCTGCTGGTACTGCCAAAGATACCAACAACAACGACATCTTGGCGGTCACTGCTGATCGCGCCATACAGGCAGCAGCTGTTATTGCAGACTCGGTCAACCCCTACCTCCTTTCATTCCAGCTGACGATGCCAGCTGCCACGCCACCTGTGTACCTGTTGCTGACTTTCTCCGAGACAGTCAATGCATCGTCATTCAACGTTGGTGGCATCACTCTAGTCAGTCAGAATGTCTCAGGAGTACCATACACTCTGAAGTCAAGTGTAGTCGTTCCGGCTTACTTCTCAGTCGTTAATGTCACACTGAGCTCCTCCGACCTGCAAGCCATTCGAGCTCTTCCACCACTGGGGCAGACCATTGGCACAACCTATTTAGTTCTGCAGGAGGGTGTAATAAGAGACATGGCTGCACTTCCCTCACTAGCAACTAGCGTCCCATTACCTGCCAGTGCAATCACTGCAGATCTAATTCCTCCAACATTGCTCATGTACGCCTTGGATAAGAACCTTGGCTATCTTGTTCTCACTTTCAGTAAACCAATCCAGTCGTCTTCGTTCTCTTCAGAGCCAGTAACGCTCAACTCCAACTCAACTGGTGCTGGGCAATCACTTGTCTTTACGTCTCCTGTGGTGCAACCAAGCACAGGATCTGTTGTCACAATATTGCTTACCACATCGGACCAGAACATCATCAAGAATAGCACCCTCCTTGGTATGAATGAAACATCCACTTACCTGTCATTTTCTAATGGCTTGGTTCAGGACATTGCTGGCAACAATGCAACAACAGTTATACTGAGGAAAGCTGATGTAATCATTCCAGATGTGACCTCTCCTATTGCCCTGCAATTCTCACTAGACCTACAGTTGTTACAGCTTACGCTGGTGTTCAATGAACCAGTGAACTGGGACAGCCTCGACGTGAGACACTTGCGCATCCAAAATCAACGTGCTGACTTCCCTGCTTTGTCAGTTAGCCTGACCGGTTATAGCTCTATTTCAGCCACCAACCTGAGCACAGCTGTTACCTTTGGTCTGTCAATTATGGACGTTGCTACCATGCAGTCTTTGGGCACCATTGGGACAAGCCCCAACAACACTTTCCTATCCATCAACCCAGAGGCGATTCTTGACGTCAGTGGTAACATGGTGGCTCGTGTCAGTCCAAGGTTTGCTCTGGCTGTGATGGGATATGAAAGGTACTCTTACTCTCCAGTTCCTCAGACATTCACCCTCAACCTGTACACCAGAAGTATGGGGGTGTCCTTCAGCAACCCGATGGTTTCTAACTCCCTAAACTTTTCTCTAGTCACCATCAGTTCTGGTTCTCTCAATTTCACCTTTTCTACCAGCTCCGTACTGGCGGGCACTTCCATTGTCGTCCAAGTTTCAATCTCGGCTCAGGATTTCAATAAGATTACGATGAATGGAATATGCAAGCCTGGCAGTAGTTGTATTTTAATAGTCAGCAAGGGCGCTGCCAACGATATCAATGGCTTGGCATCAGTGTCTGCATCTCTTCCTGTATTTGACTTTGTGAATGATACAGCCCCTCCAACAATAGTAGCATTCAATCTTCTAGACATGAATACTGGACTCTTCAACCTGTCATTTTCGGAGGCCATTAATGTGACATCTTTCAATTCGACCGGACTAATACTGCAGGCCTTCTTTGAGGGAAATGTGGCTAATTATCGTCTTGGTGCCTTCCTGCCTGCCTTTGTGTCTCCAAGCGGTACCAATGTGAGCATAACATTGTCGTATTCTGACCTGAACTCCATCAAGGTCACTGGCCTGTGTACTCTGCGTAGCAACTGCTACCTGCTTGCTGACACCGGTGTAGATGCAGATTACTACGGCAATCCAAGTAGTCCCGTACTCCCTGGATACGCAGGCCTACCAGTCCAGCAGCTGGTATACGACACTACCAAACCTGCACTGACTGCTTTCAACTTTGACCTGAATGCTGGGCTCCTCACTCTGCAGTTCAGCGAGCCAGTCTCCCCATCTCCCTTGAACTTTTCAGGGATAACCCTGCAGTCACGGTCGACACTAACCAACACAACCGAGAGCCTTTCACTTTCAGGTGGGTCCGTCTTCGCAACAAATGCTAGCAGGACGCTGATCCTCACATTATCCACTGCTGACGTCATCGCTGTGAAGACTTTACCCCAACTGGCTTCGAATCAGGCAACCACATTCCTGTCAATGGATGCCTCTGTGGTGAGTGACCTCGCCACTGTACCCAACCGTGTCACCCCCATATCTTCAGCATCTGCCAATATGGTTAGTGCCTACACCCCTGACAGTGCAAGCCCTGCTATTGTCCAGTTTTCCTTGGATCTTAATGCTGATCAACTGGTGCTCTCCTTCAACGAACCTGTGAGAAAGTCCTCTCTGATTTTCTCTGGTATCCACATCAGCAATGACTTAAATAATTACACCATTGCTCTCACAAATGGAACACTTGTTGACCCAACTACCAACCTTGCTTTGGCTGTCAAAATCATACCAGCAAGGGCTGATATTGAGAGCATCAAGGGCAACCTGTTGCTAATTGGTAACAGTGCTGTTTCTCTTCAGCTGGATAACGGCACTCTCCAGGACCGTGCAGGCAACTTCATTTCGAACGCAACCCTCACAGACACAGGAGCCATCATTCCTGATACAGCCTTCCCGTATTTGATCTCCTTTTCATTCGACGTGGTAATGGGAAGGATGCAGCTCACGTTCAGTGACGTGATGGACGTTGAGACCTTTGACCCCACCGCCATCACCATTCAGGATGCCTCCAAGGCCAAGAGCTCCTACACACTCACAAGCCTCTCCCGTTGCACAACTATCAACAATGGTTACGTGCTGACAGTCATCATCTCCCAGCAGGACCTGCTTGGCATCAAGCTCCTTCCCTCTGTAGCCAAGTCCCAGAACAGCACCTGGCTCACGATGCAGGCCTTTGCTGTAGCCGACATAGGCAGAATCAGTGTGCTATCCATCATCAATGGCAAGGCTCTCCAGGCCCAGTCGTACGTCTCGGACAAAACTCCGCCCTCGCTGCAGTCATTCGGTCTTGACCTCACTACTGGTCTGCTCTCCCTGACATTTAATGAGGCTATTAATGCTAATAATGTGAGCTTGACATCCATCACTCTCTGCTCCAGTAACTCTTGCCAGGTATCATATGTACTCACTGGTGCCATCCAGCTATCCACCAATCAGAATGTCACTGTGCTCTACATTAACCTGCTGAATGTGGACCTGAATTTCATCAAGGTAACGCCAAACTTTGCCAAGGGGATGAACACCACCTGGCTTAAGTTCCAGCAAGGGTTCATAACAGACCTTAGCTTCAATCGGATTGGTGCACAAGCTCCTACTCAAGTGTCCAATTATACTGCAGACACCATTCCTCCAACCCTTCAGAGCTTCACAATTGACATGAATACAGGAATGGTTGTGCTTAGCTTCTCTGAAGCAGTAAAAGGTGTCACTCCTGCAGCTTACACCCTGCAACCATACATCAACTCATCTGGCATCATTTCGACATTCAACCTGGTGAACTCCACTGCCACCATGCTGGCAGATGATTCCTGGAGGCTGACTCTGTCACAGGCTGCCCTTAACTCCATCCACCTGATACCTCCTCTGGCAACCAGTACGATGAGGACATATCTGTCTGTCACATCTTCAGGTGCCACTGACTATCCCATGGGGCTTGCACTAGTTCCAATTACCTCAGATAATGGCCTTCGAGCAGGTGCATTTGTTATGGATGTGAGTAACTGCAGTCTGAAATCGTTCTCCATCGACCTGAGCACAAAGTTGCTTTCACTGACCTTCGACGAGGTCGTGTCGGCAAGCTCCCTCTCCCTGACATCCATCTCCATCCTGAGCTCTAACACTCCAGGTGCAGTGCAGTACAATCTCACTATGGGCACACCACCATCCTCTGATTCCACCACTCTGGATGTCACCCTCTCTCTCCTGGACCATGCCACGCTTGTCAAGTTCCGACAGCAGGGAGTGATGGCCAATTCACCCTCTAACACGTACCTCTCTATCTTGCCGTCTGCCATCAGAGATGTGAGCAATAACCCAGTAAACCCTACCACAATCTCTGCCCGTGCAGTGAATGGAGACATGACTTCACCCATGTTCAAGGAATTCTCTTTGAACCTATCCAGTGCTTTGTTGACAATGACCTTCTCAGAGTACATTGACGTGGGAAGCATAGTGTATTTGAACCTGGTCCTCCAGAGCTCAACAAGCAGTCCTGCCAATCATATTCCTCTAAGAAACTCGAGAATATCAGCAGGGCAGCAGAACAACTCGGTTGTGACAATTGCACTGAGCCCACTAGACTTCTTCACTCTGCTTACAACACCAAACATCGGAACAACTACTTCTAATACGTACCTCCTCATTCAAAGTAATGGTGTGACCGACCTCTCCGGCAACGGGATCCCTTCAATGGTCCTGCCAGCAACTCAGGTCACCCTCAACGCAGCCAATCCACAGTTGCAACGCTTCTCCCTCAACGTTGCCCTCAGGAGGCTGGTATTGACGTTCTCTGAACCCGTGAATGCTTCCACCGTCGTGCCAGGAGCTATAACTATCTACCCCAATTCCAGTGGTGTGGGTGGTACGAAACTGCTCAACAGCTCCAGTGTGAGTGTAGGTCCCGACAGCACGGAGGTGACCATCCAGATAGACGTAGTCCAGTTTGGCATCCTGTCTGTGGGGGGTGCATTGTCCAACATGAACAACACCTTCCTCACAATGACATCTTTGTTCGTAAAAGACTATACCTACCCAGTTGCCTTTCCTGCAATCAGCATAACAACTCCCCTCCAGGTTGCTGACATCCTCGACAACTTGTACCCACCGTACCTCATGCAGTTCACGCTAGATCTGAACACCGGGAACCTGACGCTGTCCTTCTCCAAGAGTATCAATGTCTCCTCGTTCAACCCACTGGGCATAACCTTGCAGAGTGCAGCCGTGAAGGTGGGAGGGACCTCCAATGTTTTGCTGACCGGTGGTGTGGTGTATCTGATAGACACACCCGTGATTGTCCTCACTATCAACACAGCCAACCTGAATGCGATGAAGATAGACCCTACACTGGCCAAAAGTGCTACCAGCACTTACATTGTGCTTAGTAACATAACTGTATTTGACTTCAGTGGTGCATCTGTCACCCCCATCAGTGCCAGTAATGCACTTCCTGCTTCAGGCTACACAGCTGACACCACACCACCTTCTCTGCAGAGCATCAAGCTGGACAAGAACACAGGTGTCCTCAGCTTGAGCTTCTCAGAAGTTGTGCGCGACAAAAACTTTGTGGTTACAAGTGTAAGCCTTCAGAGTTCATCATCTGCGCTTTCACCTCTCCTCACTCTGACTGCCAACAGCACTTTTGCATCCTCATTTCCAACTGACATAGTGAACATCGCCTTGTCCACTGCAGACCGCTTCAACATCTTGCTCTCCGCAGTGTGCATCGACGTGTCAAATTGCTTTGCAACAATCCAACCCGGCTTGGTGCAAGACGTAAATATGATCATTAACACAGCCCGCCTATCTAGTAGTGCAGCTCCTGCCACTTCAATAACTGCCGACATGGTTTCACCAAAGTTAGTTCGGGTGAACCTGATTGACATGGATAAGGGCATAGTCGTGCTGTCCTTCGATAAACCGGTAAATGTCTCTTCCATCAATGTATCAGGACTTGCATTTGCCAGTGATCCAACAGCACTCAGTTGGTCCAACTTTGTTGGTCTCTTTAACAGCACCCATAATGCCACCAACGGGTTGCAGGTTCAGATCAACCTAAGCCCATATGACCTGGATGCCCTGAAGACTCCACTACAGCTGTGCAAGTCAGTGGCTACCTGCTACGTCAGGCTCAATTCTAGCTTTATTCAAGATATGTCTGGCAATCCTGTACAACCAGTTGTACCCATATTGTTCAACATACCTGATGCATACATCACAGATGTCACGCCACCAATAATAACAGCATTTGACCTAGACCTCAACAGCTACCTCATAACCTTCGTATTTAACGAGCTGGTGCGTGCAAACTCCTTCAGGCCCAAATTAGCCACCATACAGTCTTCGCCATACAGCAACGCGACAGCCGTCACCCTGACAACAGCTAACCTCATCTCTACTGAAGATGGGACGACTATTGTGGTCCAGATGGCTGTGAGCGATGTGCAGCTGATACTGTCCAAGACCAACCTTGCACTTGATCAGTCTACGACTTGGCTCAACCACACTGTCAGTATGGTGCAGGACACATTTACCCGGGGTCTGGTAGCAGGGGTAATTCAGGTGCGTACACTGATTGGTGATAACACCCCTCCCGCACTGGTGTCTTTCTTGGGATTTGATGTTAACACCGGTCTGATAACACTTTTGTTTTCAAAGCCCGTCGACATCCAGTCTCTCAAGCCATATTTGATCACACTCTACTCGGCACCTTCTGGAGGGGTATCGTACAACCTTACTGGGGCCACCAATGTCACCAGCTCATCTCTTGGCACTGTGATCAACTTCTATATGACCTCCACTGACTTCCACAACGTGCGCCTCACTCCTAACCTGGCGGTTGACTTGACGAGCACCTATATTGCCCTAGCTCTTGGGTCCATTATGGACAGAGCCAAAAATCCTATCTTGCAAACTGCAGTAACTCCAGTTGCAACCTACCAGGTCGATTCCTTACTGCCTGCGATAGTTTCATTTGGACTTGATATGAATACTGGACTCTTGGTAGTTTCATTCAGCGAAATCGTGAAGTCACCATCTGGCTTTGACCCAAAAGCCATCACCTTATATTCCAATCTGTCAGTGGCAGCTTCCACCTACATGTATAAGCTTACAGGAGGGGTACCCATCTCAACAAACAATGAAAGCATCACCATTGCACTATCACCTGGAGACTTAAATGTTCTGAAGTCCATTTCAAACCTTGCCCACTCAATAAACAACACTTACATCATGGCTGCTACTGGACTGACTTCAGACCTTGCTTCTCTGCCTATGTTTGACATGAAAACGCCAATGAAGGCATCTTACTTCGTGTCTGACATGGTCCGCCCTGTTCTTCAAGCGTTCACTTTCGATCTCAGCAATGGCACCCTTTCACTTGTATTTTCTGAGTATGTTATTCCATCAACGTTTGTCACCACAGCACTTACTTTGCAGTCAGACATTTCCTTCAGTCCTTCCCTACAACTGTCGGGTGGTTCACTTCTGTCTTCGCAGTCACTTCAGATACTTGTTGTAAAACTCTTGACCTCAGATCTGAATATATTGAAGGCAGGACTGACCATTGCACAGGACCGCAATACCACATTCCTCACGGCCACTCAAAATGCAGTCCTTGATGGATTCAACCTCAATTTGGTTCCCATCATTGCTTCCAATGCTCTGCAGGCTTCTCAAGTTCTACCTGATTTAGTGCCACCTACTCTAGCCAACTTCACCTTTGATCGCAACACAGGAATGTTGGTGCTTACTTTCAGTGAAGCTGTCAACTCGTCCACCTTTGATGTGACCAAGGTTACACTGGCTGGAAGTGGAGGCAGCCCCATGTTCACCCTACAGGATGGCAATGCTGTTCCTGCTTCGTTCACTGTGATTGCAGTGCAGATTTCCAGTAATGATCTGAACAAGATTAAGGCCATTCCGCTGCTGTGTACTTCACAGCAAACTACATTCATAATTCCAGGAGGTATAGTTGAGGACAGAAATCATAATGTACTTTCAGTTTCGACTGCAGTCCAAGCATCTGGATTCATTTCTGATACCAACAGGCCTCTTGTAAACTCCTTCACCCTTGACCTGAATGGCAGTGTCCTTACTCTGTACTTCAATGAGACAGTTGATGCGTTAACAATCAATGCATCATACATCTACATCCAACCGTCATCAAATTCATCCACTTTGTTATCCCTCTCTGGAAGTACAGTGGTCTCCAGCAGCGGACCAGTGCAGAGATTGATTATCGGTTTTGCGGCACTGAACAGCATAAAGGTTGTGCCATCTCTAGCTACCTCAGCCTTCCTATCGCTCACCAGTGCTGCCCTGAATGATACCTCTTCAAACAGGGTCATAGCGGTCAGCTCAGCAAGTGCTGTAGGACCAGGCTATGTTATCGGAGACAGCACTCCCCCAGCTCTGAACAGTGTTACATTTGACCTCAACACTGGAGCCCTGATTTTCACTTTCTCTGAAGTTGTTGACTTCACCAGCGTCAATTACTCAGCTGTCACACTGATTGGCCTTGGTTCACCTTCACCTCAGTATAGGCTAACAGGAGGGTCACTTAACTCTAACATCAACAGTTATATCTTGACAGTTAATCTGACCTTTGATGACCTCAATGCCATCAAAGTACTCGGCATTTCTGCAGGTTTTACATTGTCCATAACAGCCGGAATGGTACTGGATATGGCTGACAATCAGCTACCCACTGTTGCCTCCAACGGAGGTACCTTCATTCCAGATGGAACCAAACCAACCTTGATGTCATTTGATTTGTTGATGGTGCAAGGAATGGAGCCCTTGTTGATCATTCTACGGTTCTCTGAAGCTGTCAGGGCTTCTACCATTGTTCCTACATACATAACTGTCTACAGCAGTAATGTAAATGGCAATAACTTCACCTTGACGACTGGAGGTCAAGTGTCCACATTCGACAGGCCCAATATTACTCTCACTGTGTCGGCTAGTGATCTCAGCCAGATACGCAGCCTAGCCCCTTTGTTTCAATATAGCAATACCTCCTATCTGTCTCTATTGCCTAACCGTATACAAGACACCAGCAACAATTTCCTTGTGCTGCAAGCATTGGTCCCTGTTGGCAACTACAGTGCTGACCTGATAAGACCATTTGTGTCTCTTTTTTCATTGGATATGAATGCTGGTCTCCTTGCCATCACTTTTAGCGAGGCTGTCAAGTTTACCACAGTCTTTACATCATCAATTGGTCTTCAGGTTTCTTCCAACTCCACATCAATTTTGCTTCCCCTAAGCACGGTTCTGACCAACCAGAATGGGGTCACCATGGTGATCAATATATCTAATCCCGAGCTCAATGGCATCAAGAGGCTTCCTCCCCTGGCAACCAGTACATCCACCACCTACATGTCCATAGCAGGGGTGATGGACATAGCTGGCAACTCACTTGTAACTATACCCAGTACCAATGCCATACAGGCACAGGGATTCGTTCAAGACACCACTTCTCCAGCACTCATAGGGTTCCTACTGAACATGAACAATGGCTCCATAGTGTTCACCTTCAGCGAGACAGTCAATGCCAGCACGATCATGCCTGGGCGCATTGGTATACTCAATGGGTTTGGTGATTTATATCAACTAACAGGTGGAGTCTCCAGTCAGTCTTTCAGTGATGTGGTGACCTTCAACCTCACACGTCAAGATTTGAATAACATAAAGTCCATTAATAACCTTGCAACAGCCCTGAACAACACCTTTTTAAATCTCTACTCAAAAGCAATCCTGGACTTGAACAAGAATCCTAATGTGGACACTTTCAATGTCCCAGCTAGTGGCTTTGTCAAAGACAATGAGAATCCAATCCTTGATGCTTACACAGTGGATATGAATGCAGGGAAACTAGTCCTTTACTTTGATGAGACAGTAGACATTTCCTCAATGGTGATCTCACAACTTGTTCTCAGCAGTGGCACCCAAACATACAACCTCACAATCTTTGCAGGCTCCACTTCACCATCTCCAATGGTTACCATCACAGTAAACATTTCTGACCTCAACCAGCTCAAGCTTCGGCGGATATGCCTCACCATGTCCACCTGCTATCTCTCTTTCCCTGCCACTTTTATTCTTGACAGGATTGGCAGACAGGTTGTCCCTGTTGCAGCTAGAGCCCCAACGGACTTCACAAATGACACAACCCGACCAGTTCTAGTTGATTTCTCACAGTTCAACATCACTTCAGGAGCAGTCATTCTCTCATTCTCTGAACCTGTACAGGCTTCTACGTTTGACACCACTCAAGTGACCTTCCAGACCTTCTTTGTAAGTGACATAACCACAAAATCGTACACTCTCCACAACGGCACAGTTGTATCCAGTGACAGCACAACTCTTCAGTTCCTGGTCACTACTTCAGACATGACAGCCCTCCAGGCGCTAGGCAACCTCTGTGACAGGCGCAGCAACTGCTACATCCTGCTTACAGGCACTACAGTGAGGGACATCAGCGGCATTTGGAACGATCCTGTCCTTCAGGTGTTCCCCGGAAAGGTGGTGTCAGTATTGGTTTTCGACACGACTCCTCCCACGTTAGCTGGTTTTGACCTGAACATGAACACGGGTGTACTCACTTTGAGTTTCTCTGAACCCGTTGACACCCTGGACCCCACAGCCATCACCATTACCTCGTGGCCCAACGCCATTGCATCACAGCAGTACACACTCACTGGGGGAATGGTGAACTACACCAATGCAGGCGTGCTCAACTACACCACCAATGGAGGATCTGTGGTCTACCTTACCCTCACCACGTCAGACATCAATGCCATCAAGAGCAGTGGCTTTGCCAAGCAGAAATCCAACACCTACTTGGCGATCAGTGCCGGTGCGGTGTACGATCTTTCGTTTTACAAGAACCCACTTGTGGCAGTACCTGTTAGCGTCGCAAGGCAGGTATCAGTTTACACCAATGATACTACACCTCCGTCATTGATAGGGGCAGAACTAGACCTGAGCCTGAATCTCCTTACACTATCTTTTTCAGAGCCTGTCCTCACCTACGGTATTGTGTTTAGTAGTGTTATCCTCCAGAACTATCTGTCCTCGCCATCATTTAATCATGGCTTGGTAGGAGGTACCGTGCTCAATCCTTACAACTCTTCCAATGTCCTTATTGTCTCGCTGCTCCAGTACGACATCACCGCTATTAAACTTGCTAGCAACTTTGGTACAACTGCCAGCAACACAGCAATCAATGTGACTGCTGGTGCGTTTATCGACACAGCTGGGGTCATGAACCCTTCTGTTATCCTCCCTGTCAATATTAAAATGCAGGACACCACGCTGCCTCGCCTGCTTACATTTGGAATCAATATGCAGACTGCTGTACTTAGTCTCACGTTCAGTGATGTGATGCTCTCAGGCAGCTTGGACACTACTGCTATCACTATCCAGAATGCCCAGTACGCAAAACTCAGCAACTCAGTAACACTGAGTGCTTTGAATTCCAGCAGCCCTAATGGATTTGTCATTACATTTACATTGAGTTCCCTTGACCTTTACTATATCCTGACAACTAATGGACTTGCGGTGAACCAGAACTCAACGTTTCTCACAATCCAAGCTTTTGGCATCACCAATGCCTATGGGACAAACGTCTTAGCCATCACTAATGGTAAAGCTCTCCAGGCTGCCAACTACACTGCTGACACTCAGCCTCTCACCTTCGTGAGCTTCCTCTTGGATCGAAATACCGGTGATATCAATATTACGTTTTCAAAGGTGGTTGACCACAATCAACTTAACGTAACGTTGCTGGCTCTCCTTAGTGACCGTGTTCCCACCAACCGGTTCAATGTGGGGGCATCAGCTAAGGTGAGCAGGTCAGCCGATGGACGGACAGTGCAAGTTAGGCTTGCCAATGCTGACCTGAATCAGCTCAAGCTCAATCCAGCCATTGGAACCAGCACTTCAAACACTTTCCTGACCGTTGGGCCTTATGCCATTCCAGACCTCTTTGGAAACTGGAATTCAATCGGTGTTTCTGTCTCTTCAGCACTGCAAGCAACTAGTGTTATCAATGACACTGTTGGGCCAGCACTCGTGAGCTTCACCATCAACTTCAGCACTCGGATGATGGCTGTGACCTTCTCAGAACCTGTCATGTCTAGCACAATGAACATTAATGGATTTGTTCTACAGTCGAAGAAAGACCTGACTTACTTCCCACAGGAAACTTACATCTTGAAGACAGGGGTGACCGCTTCGCCAAATGGAGTCACCCTCAACATATCCTTTGCGAAGCAAGACGTGGATGCCATTAATGCCTTCCTTGTCCTCGGCAATACGATACAGGACACCTTCCTGGTTGTCACCAATATCTCAGTGAAGGACATGAATGGCAATGCTGCGTTGCCCACACTTCAGACCAGCGCTGTCCAGGCTACCGCAGTGATAAACGACACAAATCCACCAATGCTGATATATTTTGTCTTTGACAGAAATGCAGGGGTGCTGTCTCTCACCTACAGTGAGGTGGTGGTACCTTCTTTGACCCAGCTATCTCAGTTCACACTGCAGAGTGGCTCCAATTCATCCATCCCAGGTACCCTTCTATACATACTAAGTGGCGGCTCAACCACCCAAATGCCATCCACTGTAGTCAATGTAACTATTTCCCAACCAGACATGTTTGCAATCCAGTCCATGCCTGGCCTAGCAGTGAGCTCGAGTACCACTTACCTGTCATTCACCAACCTGTCCATCACTGACACGCGAGGCTACCATGTCATTCCTCGTGACCCTACAAATGCACAGATGGCTGGGAATTTCTACCGTGACTTGACACGTCCAACACTGGTCGCATTCAACATGGATGTGAACCTTGGTCTTCTTGTTCTCAGTTTCAGTGAAGTTGTGGATGCAAGCACGTTACTCTACTCACAGCTGATTCTTCAGAGTAACACCACTGCTGCCAATTCAGTTGCATCACTGCCCTTAAACGGAAGTGCAGTTATCACCCAGAATCTCAGCAGCACAATAGCTCTGAACGTTAATTCGATTCTAGATGCCATCAAGGCCAATCCACTCTTCAGCACTTCTACTCTGAATACCTACTTGAATGCACCATCCAGTGTGGTCACAGATACCAGTGGTAACCTCTATCAAGGGTTGCCCACTGCTCTCAAGGTGAACATGTTTGTCCCAGATACGACTAACCCAACCTTGGTCACATTTGATTTGGATATGAACGCCAATCAGATGGTCCTAGTCTTCTCTGAGACTGTCCGTGCTTTCACACTTCAGATTGGAGGCCTCATGCTCCAGTCATCATCTAACAGAAGTGTGGGTGTATCAGTGCCAATCAGTACCAGCATGGCCTGGAGCATGAACACTGATGGTAAGCAGTTGACCATCCTTATTTCAATGACAGACATGAACCTGATCAAAGGCAACATACCGACACTTGCTACTGGAATGAGCAACACTTTCCTGTACTTCACACCGGGGATAGTCTATGATATGGCTGGAAATGCACTCCTGCAGTCAGGGGTAGTGCAGGTGAGAAATTACATCAGGGACAGTACTGGCCCAAGTGTGGATAGATTCACTTTGAACATGAATACAGGAGCCCTAGCAATCACGTTTGTTGAATACGTCAATGCAACTACATTCAATGGATCAAAAATCACCCTTTATGACAGTATGTCATCACCAACTAAATCGTACATGCTGACCAATACTGGTACAACAACCCCCGGAGGGACAGTGCTGATACTAAGCCTGTCCATCACTGATTTGAATGAGATCAAGAAATTGAGACCCCTAGCAACATCTGATATCACAAGCGTGATGGAAGTTGGTGTGCAAGCTATCCTAGACATGAGCACGAATCCCTACAGCCCGCTTACTAAATTTGCTGCTTCAATGTTTGTTTCAGACACCATAAGGCCGTCCCTTATGTCATTTGGCATGAATATGAACAGTTCTGTTATTTCGCTCACATTCACAGAAACAATGGATGGAACTACGTACCCCCTCTCCTTGGTTACTCTGAGCAATGGTCCCACGAGCTACAACCTCAGTAGTAACAGTGCCGTTACGAGTGGTGACTCACCTGTCCTCACCATCCAGTTGAGTCAGTCAGATTTCAACACCCTTACTCAGTTAGGAATCTGCATATCTGCCGCCAATTGTTACATCTCGTTCACCAACACTAGCTTCAGAGATACATCTGGAAATGCAGTGTTCTCCGTGAGTGGTATGCCTGTATCTGCTGCTGCCTTAACAGCTGATACAACATCTCCAACCTTGCTGCGGTTTGTCAGCTTTGACCTGAACATGGGCATTTTCGTGCTGCAGTTCTCAGAAACCGTGAAGGTTTCTTCTGTCAGCTTCCCGTCCCTCAGGCTAGCCACCACGCAGTCCGCTGTCATAAGGTACACTTTGACTGGAGGTACAGTGCTTAGCACAACTAGTGACACTGTCGTAATGCGGCTCACGACCGATGACTGGAATGGCATCAAGAAGACAGCACGCATTTGCTACGATCAGACCTCATGCTACGTTGGGTTGAACGCATCCTTTATTACAGATATCACAGGCAACTCTGTAGTACCTATAAAGGGCAACGATTTAGCTGTGCTGGCTTTCACTCCAGACACGACAGGTCCAACCCTGGTTAGCTTCGACCTTGATATGAACAACGGAAAGGTGGCACTGCAGTTTGATGAACCCATCTTTTATTCAATACTGGATATGACCAAACTCACAATAGCAAACTCAGTCGATGAACTTGTATCCTACACTCTCACGGGAGGCACCAGGACCACCAATGCAAATGGTGTGTTGTTCAACTTCACAATGACATCTGGTGATGTTGTGAGGATCAAAGCTACAAATGGCCTTGCAACCAGCAACATGACAACATACCTAAATTTCACTTCCGATTTAGTTATGGACGTAGCCGTTGCATCCAATCCAGTTGACACAAGCAACCTGTTGGTTGGTTTGCTGAAAGTCAGGACATTTATTCCAGACACAACTTCCCCATCCCTGGTCAAATTTGTCTTGCTTGACATGAACATGGGTCAACTCGTGCTGTCCTTCTCTGAACCAATGTCTTTGCTGTCTTTGAATGTCAGCCAGATAGTACTTCAGAACAGCTCGTCTTCTTCGCCCCTCCAGTACTATGCACTAACAAGCATAACTGCGTCATACATCGATGCTTTGGAAACGTCTATTCAGGTTACACTCAGTGCACAAGACCTCCTTCAGCTTAAGACTCGGCCCAACCTAGCTTCATCACTTGCAACCAGTTACATTTCAATGGGCAGTAAGACCATCCAGGACGTTGCTGGCAATGGGTTGAAGCAGGTTATCGCTCAAGCTAGCTCATACGTGAAGGACAGTGCATCACCTCAACTGACGTCCTACACTCTTGACATGAACTTAGGACTTCTGCTCTTGACCTTCAGTAATGTAATGGACAACAAATTTGTTGATCCCACGAGCATCACCTTCAGTGGTGTTGCCTCTGGAACTGATCCAGTGAACCGATATACACTAACTGGAGGCAACGTGACAGATTCCACCAGCAGCTATGAAACCCGCATCCTGCTCACAAGCACAGACCTCAATCAGTTGAAGAAGCGTCCTGGTCTAGCCAAGAGCAATACTACCACTTACCTTAGCACAGCGGCAACTCTCATCAATAACGTGGCAGGTCAGCCTGTTCAGTCTATCATCATCTCTCGAGGTCTAATTGCTGCAGTCTACATACAAGACACCAACCCTCCAAGCCTCACACAGTTCAGCTACGATGAGAATGTTGGTACCATCACACTATCTTTTAGCGAAGCGGTCAATGCTAGCTCATTTGATCCAACTGCAGTCACTCTTCAAAGTAGCAGCAGCAATCTTGTCCAGTCTTATAAACTAACTGGTGGATATCCATCTGTAGTGAACTATGACGTTCAGTTGGCTTTGGTTCTGAGCACAACTGATCTGAACATCTTGAAGACATATTCACTGCTCTTCAGGAACACAACTTATGCTTATTTATCCATCACCTCAGGTGCTATTCTGGACATGAATAACAATCCCTTGCTTGGTATTGCAAACAACATGGCCATCAATGCCTTTTCGTTTGTGCTTGACAAGACAGCGCCTTCTCTCTCCAATTTCACATTTGACCGCAATAGTGGCCTGCTGCTTTTGACTGTATCAGAAACTGTGAGTTCTAGCAGCATTGATCCTTCTAGCTTCGTCATTCAGGGAGCCGTATCAGTTTCGATGGCAAACACAGCACTTTATCAATCACTGACAGCCACTTCAAAAGTTCTGTCTAATGTAGGCATCTACCAAACGATTAAGCTAAGCAGCAGCGACCTCAACGCAATCAAATCGAAGCTTGGTCTTGCCACCTCTCTCAGTACCACATATCTAAGTTTTGCATCATCAGCCATCAAGGACCTAAGAAACAATAGTGCCACCCCCGTTAGTCAGCAGAGTGCTATTCAGGCTATTGACTTCAATCCTGACATCACACCGCCAATCCTGCTAGCATTCTCTCTGCTCTACGGTCCCAGCCAGATCGTCCTGACGTTCAGCGAGACGATCAACTGCTCGTCTTTGCAGCCAACTTTCTTCACCCTCGTCAGTGGTAGGACTGTTCCCCAGTTGAAAAACTTCACCCTGACTGGTGCAAGTGCAATAAGCCAGGGATACTCAGACATTGTGAATATCTCTCTGCTTATCTCAGATGTCAATGGGATAAAAGCTATAGGCACACTAGGCACATCACCCTTTAACACCTTCATTGTCTTCAGTGCCAATGCAGTAAATGATACCAGTGGAATTCCCATTCAGTCCATTGATGTGCCTAATGCAGTGCAGGCTGTGTCGATTGGTACCGACCTGGTTCCACCTCAACTAGTGAGCTCAACGTTGAACCTTTCCAGCAACACTCTTCTCCTTGTTTTCACTGAGACAGTCAGCAGGAGCTCCTTTGATGTCAACCAGATTGTGATCCAAAATGGAGCCTCCCCTACTGATTCCATCACCCTGTCGGGTGGAGTAATCCCTCCAGGTAATAACTACCAGATCAGTATTGCTCTCAGCACCACTGATCTGAACAATCTGAAGCTGCACTCAACCATTGCTACCTCACCAAGCAATGCATACATAGCCACCATCGGTAACCTGGTTACAGACATAGCTGGAAACATGATCGGACCCATATCTGCTGTACAGATCACCACCTACATCAGGGATGACGTCAGTCCATACCTTGTTAGTTTCGACATGGTCTTGGACACCTCCCTTGCACCTCCCATCAGACTTGTACTGTACTTTTCTGAACCCATTCGTGGCGGTACCTTGAATACGGGCAGCATAGTTTTGCAGATGACCAGCATTGTGTCTGCTTCAAACAACTATTACCAACTGAGCTATGCTGTGGCTGCACTACAGAACTCCCCTGTGGTCAATGTCACCCTGGGATTTAACGACTTCTATGCAATTCAGCAGCGCGCACCCTTGGCACAAAGCCGAGGTCAGCTGTTTTTGTCTATTGCAGCGGCATCGGCTGTTGATATGGCAGGCAACAATCTGACTGCCATCAGCAACCAGTCTGCCATTCAAGTCAGTGTCTATACCGCTGATTTGCAGCCACCTGTTCTCACCAGCTTTACACTGGATCTAAACTTTGGATTACTGACCCTTGTTTGGAACAAGCCGGTAAACAACTCCATTAATATCACAGGGATCAGGTTCCAAGGTGACGTGAATGGGACATCTTTCTACCAGGTTACATCGGGCAATGTGGATCAGGTGGGATCATCAACCTTGCAAATTTCTCTGACCCAAAGTGATCTCAACAGTTTATATGCAAACCCTTCCCTTGCAACAAGCATGACTAACACATACATTGTAGTTGCCAGTGGTACTGTGTATGACACCCACCTCAACCCAAATGACATCCAAGGCCCACTTCGTGTCCTGTTCTTCACAGCTGATCTAAGGAGTCCAACTCTGCTGAATTACGACCTCAACATGAACACTGGTGTGGTGACATTTGTTTTCTCTGAAACGGTCAACTCCAGCCTGCTCCTTCCATCGGTGATCACACTGCAGAATCAAGCTATGTCCTCGACATCATCCTACACGCTTACTGGAGGCACTGTTGTTCCCTCCATAGCACCGATGTTGGTTTTCAACCTCACTTTACGCGATCTAAATGGGATCAAACGCCAGAACATGCTGGCCACCTCGGCTTCAACAACGTTCATTGCATTCGGGGACAACATGATTTCAGACATGCACGCTAACAGAGTTACCAGCATCTTAACCAGCAATGCCAAGAATGTCCGCAACTACACGGGCGACAGCACAAACCCAACCCTGCTGAGCTTTGACTTTGATCGCAACCTTGGAGTGGTAACTCTGCGCTTTGACGAGACCGTCAATGTCTCATCACTGCAGGTGCAGCAGCTAATCCTCAGCAACCTCACTGCTGCCAACAACTACACTTTGTTTGACAGCTACACCCTCCAAGGCAACAGTGACTTTGTCTCCCTGATACTCGGCAGCACAGACCTGAACACCGTGAAGGCTAGGGGCGGATTTTGCACCACCAGCGCTGCGAACAACTGCTTCCTCACTTTCCCTCGTGCCACAATCAGGGACATGTCGCAGCTGGGTGTGAACCCGCAGACCCGTCTGCCCGTGTCTGTTTTCATCAACGACACTAGCGCTCCGTCTCTTGTTTCTTTTGTGTCTATCAACATGCAAACAGGAACACTGGTCATACAGTTTAATGAAACCGTTGATTTCTCGACCCTCTACCTTCCGTCAATCACACTCCAGAACTTGTTCCAACCACCATGCCAACAGTATCCACTGATGGGTGCTGGCAATTACACCCAGCTCTCACTCACCAGTGTACAGATTCAGCTGTCCATGTTTGACCTCGCTTCACTGAAGCGCACTAGGTCTATTTGCACATACAGGGGCAACTGCTACATTGTGGCTGACTCTTCTCTCGTCAGGGACACATCAGGTAACATGTTTGCTGGTGTCCCATGGGTGGAGCCTGGGTTCCTTGTTCGCAACTACACAGCTGACACCATTCCTCCTCACCTGAGCCACTATGACCTAGACCTCAATGCAAATCGCCTTGTGTTGGTGTTTGATGAACCAGTTGACCTCAGCACGCTCATCATTTCACGGTTCACACTCCAGTCCAAAAGTATAACCAGTAATTCTCAGCAGCTGTATGCCCTGACATCAGGAGTTGTCTACAGTGCAGACAACATGGTTGTCATGGTAAACATGTCAACAACAGATGTAAATTCCATTAAATCTCGACTATTTGCCACCAGCATGTTGAATACATACCTAACTGTTGCACAGAATGCTGTATTCGACCTTGCCATAGTTTCCAATGCAATTCAGGCTGTAACAACTGGTATGCCAGTGCATAGCTACACACCAGACACCACACCACCATTGCTGGCAGGATTTACATTGGACATTGCTTTGAATGAGCTCATACTCACATTCAATGAGCCTGTGAGGACATCCACCTTCAACATCTCCGGCATCTCTATCTTGCAGTACTGTGGAGATGGTGTAGCATTGACTCTGACTGGTGGAAGTTTCAGCCCGGCAAATCTGTCTGATGGAGCACTTATTGTGCCGATTGTAATGACACCAAATGATGTGGTTATTCTTAAGTCTGTAACCTTGATTATGGCTGTTCCAAGTGAGGTTGTCTTGAATATCTCATCAAGAGTGGCTGAAGACATTGCATTCCAAAATCTACAGTCTGTAAACTGTATACCGACTACAACATTTACCCCTGATGACCTAAGGATGCAGTTGGTGTATTTTGACCTTGATCTGAACACTGCAATCTTTAACCTTACCTTTGATGATGTTGTCGATCCAACTATGTGGCACTCAGATGCAATCCGTTTTCAGACTGCAAAAATGGCTAGCCCTGGTCCAACATACACTCTGACTCCATACAGCTACCTAACCCAGAGTCAATCTGCCGGATATTCAATATCTGTGCGTCTATCCAATGCAGATCTTCTGGGTATCAAGTCCCGGTATTCAAGTGGCCTTGCATCAAATGGTAGCACTACATACATAACAATGCAAGCTTCGGCCATCAGGAATGTGTTTGGAACTGATGTGCTTGCAATCACCAATGGCAGGGGACTCCAGGTGCGGTACTACTATCGCGACATCTTGCCACCTCTACTCGTTTACTCCGCATTTGACCGTAACCAAGGATTGCTGAACCTGACATTTAGTGACTTCCCGGATCCTAGCACAGTCAACTTTGGAAAGATTGCCATCAAGAGCAACAGTTTGGGTTCTGCACTGAGCCAGCCCCTGTCTCAGTCACCAATTGCTGTGTCACCTGATGGGTTCACAGTCTCTATTTACATCACATCAGCTGATCTGAACCTGTTAAAGGCAACTCCAAATCTTGCATCTAATAAAAATAACACCTATATCAGTTTGGGATCTGGTACAGTGAATGACTATTTTGGCAATACCTCTGTAGCTGTCTCACCAAGACAAGTTGACGTCTTTGTGCAGGATACTACAAGTCCAGTTCTAACCAGCTTCAGTCTGAATATGAACAGTGGCATTCTCAATCTCACTTTCTCTGAAACAGTCAATGTATTGACGGTGACCCCAACTTCCATCATCCTCCAAGACTATAAGATAATTCCACCAGGATCTTCGCAGTATCGGCTCACAGGTAGTGCAACCATCAGTTCACAAAGCCTAACAAGTGTCTCCATACTTCTGACTGCACAAGACCTATTTGGACTGCAGGCCACGAAGACAATAGGTTCCAGTTATCTAACCACTTTCATAGCGATTGACAGCACGCTTATCACTGATGTGAATGAAATGCCAAATGCTGTGGTAGCTATTCCCCAAACCAATGCACTTCAGATACTGCAGAGTGATTTTGTAGTCGACACTAGGGCACCACTTTTAAGTTCATACATCCTTGACCTCAACACAGGAGTAATATCACTCACATTTACCAAAGTCATTCAAGTATATCTGATACCGTTGGCTGCCATCTCCCTTACAAGCTCAATGGGAGGAGGTAGTACAGTTAATTTGATTGGTGGGTACATCCTTTCTGGAAACGCAGCTGTAGTTAACATCAGTGTTTTGTCAGGAGACCTCAATCGCCTCAAAATAGCCACCAATATCGTAGCCACTCCATATGTCTCTTTCCCTGTAAATGTGTTCATAGATGTCAGAGGTTTCAGTGTTCCAGGTACCAGCCTGTTGGCATCCAATGTGATTCGTGATTCAACTCCTCCCACACTGTCCTACACCCAACTGGATATGAACACTGGCAACTTGACACTGATATTCAGTGAGGCAGTGCAACAATTTAATATCCGATCTGTGACTGTACTGAGTCCATCTTACAGCCTGAGTTACCAATTGACTTCCCTTGGTGGAATTTCAGTTTTCAACAACAGTGCTACTCTGATCATCCAAATCTCTGATGCTGATCTTAATATGATGAAGAGTCGAAGGAACATTGCCATCTCACTAAACACAACTTTCTTCAACTTTCAATCCAGTTTGGTCGTTGATTATGCAAACAATGGTTTCTTAGGTTTGTTGAATCTTACAGTGAGCAGCTTCCTACCAGATACAACAGGTCCAAGCCTTGTTAGCTTCTTGTATGACGGTTCATCTAAAATCATCCTCACATTCAGTGAAACAGTTGATCTTCAGACATTTTTACTGACTGAGTTTGGTTTTAACTCTATTCTGTCTCCAACCCAGTACACACCCAAAGACTCTAACACAAACGTTACTTATGCCCTTGACTCCTTGACTACAGTGTGGGTTGTTCTAGGTCTTACCGATCTCGCCTACATCAACAGCATTTTGGGCCCGGCGGCTGACCCAACTGTGGTTGGAATTACAAACCTGACAGTCTTTGACTACAGTCACAACAGGAACCAGCCGCTGACAAACTTGGTTGGTGGAGGGGGTGGTGGAGCTATAAGCACGGCTCCTCCTCAGATATCTTCGGCATCACTGGACCTCAACACAGGCACTCTGACATTGGGTTTCACTAAACGTGTCAACGTTAGCAGCGTAATGGTGAACAAGATATACATCTCCAGTGCTAGTACTATAGTTGGAGTTCCTTCATTCCAGCTGACAGGGAATCTGACCACTACTAGCAACTTTCCTGTTCTGACTTTTGCACTATCAACCAATGATCTCAATACTATCATGCTGACAAATGGCCTGGCTCGTAGCACATCATCAGCCTACGTCGTACTTCTGCAGAATGCACTGGCGGACACTGCAGGAAATGCTGTTGGTCAGAGTGGGCAGTGGCTACAAATCCAAACCTTCACCCCACTCACCACACCTCCTGTCATACAGTCTTGGGATCTGGACCGCACCAATGGTACTGTCTCTCTGTATTTCAGCCAGCCTGTCCTCCTGAGTTCAATCAACCTCGCATTTGCCTCCCTTCAAGAATCAGCAACAACCTACCAGTATGCAGTCCAACTGACTGGAGGCATGCCAATCCTTACAGCCATCCAGGCCCTTGTTCCTACTGTGGGATTGACCACAGATGACCTCAACAACATCTATGCTGATACTGCTGTGTGCACGAGTATGGCAAACTGCTACCTTGCAGTTGGACAACCTGCTGCAACCAACGTGTTTGGCATTTCTGCAGTGGCCATTCTAAATTCAAGTGCTCTCCAGGCAAGGATGGTGTTCCCTGACACCAAGCGTCCATCACTTATAACATTTACGCTGTTAAACATGACCAGTGGGACACTTACCCTGTCCTTCTCTGAAACAGTCAACGTTTCCTCCCTAAACACCAGTGGTCTTACCTTGCAGAATGACTACCATTCAGCAACTACCAGCTACAGGCTCACTGGAGGGACTACGGACGGTATAAATGGTCCAGTTATCACCATCAAACTAAGCACGACTGACTTCAATCAGCTTAAGGCCAGAGTGCAGACCCTTTGTGGCAGTCGACTCACCTGCTTCGTGCGACTCACCTCGGCTTTTATTCAGGACATGTCCAACAATTTCTTGAACCCAGTGGTTGATCCCATACAGCCAAGCTTTTTAGGAATCTTGCAGCAATACGTTGCCAACACAATTCCACCTAACCTTATTGGATATACCTTGGATATGAATAACGAAACACTGACACTAACATTTGATGAGACTGTGGACTACACTAGATTTCTTTCAGAATATATCTCTATCCAAGGCAGTGCCTTTGCAAGTACATCAATTACCCTGGGCCCCGTCCAGTCTAGGAGGATCACTTCTACCTTTGGAACCACCATGATGTTCCGTCTTGATCGTACAACAGACGTCTTTAATCTGAAGGCAGATAAATCTGTTGCGACTAACATCAATAACACCTTCATGTCATTTATCAGTGATGCAGCAGGAGCAATGATCAAAGACATGTACGGGCTGAATGTTGTGGACAGGGTAAATGGAACCGATCCACTGCAGGCTACAAACTACATTCGTGACATGATCAGTCCAACCCTGACTTCGTTTTCAGTATTGGATATGAACACAGGTCAGATGATCCTGTCGTTCAGTGAACCAATACAGCCGGACACAGCAAACCTGAGTGTAATCTTGCTACAGCCTGCAGCCACTGGTGGCACACCCGTTGCACTTACAGGGGGTGTAGCTGTCTCTGGCAATGCACAGAGAACACAACTTGTTGTCTATTTCTCTACGCAAGACCTGAGTCGCATTAAGGTGCGTCTTGACCTTGCCAGGTTATCTACCAATTCCTACATCGCATTTGCACCAAGTGCATTCCGTGATACAGCTGGAAATAATGTGATTCAAGTCGGAAGTAATCAGGCAGTTCGTGTGTCCAGTTACATATCTGATACAACCAGGCCAGTACTGGGTGCGTTCACCCTGGACCTTAATACAGGTGTTATGTCACTTAACTTCAGTGATGTCATGAACTTCATGAATTTCAACCCAACCTATATCGCCCTTCAAGGAACATGGAATGATTCCACTCTTTCATACCAACTCACTGGTGGTGCATTAACATACTTCCCTCTTGACTTCTACAATGCAAACCTTATGCTTACTTTGTTTGACCTAAACGGTATAAAGTCCATTCGAGGTCTTGCAGTTAGCACCGAAACAACATACATTAGTGCAACTGGACAGACCATAATGGATTATTTCAGTTTACCACTGCAGTCTATAGAAAAGACTTCAGCCCTGATGGCAAGTAATGTCATTACTGACATTACCCCACCCTCTCTAACATCATTTAATCTGGATCTGAACCTTGGGACCCTCAACTTAACTTTCAGTGAGACTGTTGATGTCAGCACCTTCAGTCCTGCTTCGCTTGTTCTCCAGAATGCTTACAACAGCAGTACTGTGTCTCAGCAAATTAGTCCTGCCATTCAAAGTTCCCTACCCAGCAGTGCTTCCTCCTTTGTGTACTATCTGACCACCACTGACCTGAACTTCATAAAACTAAACATGAATCTCATTGGGTCTTCAACAAAAAACACGTTCCTTTCAATGAACAGGACAGCAATCCGTGACACGGCTGGGAACTATGTGAATGCAATTCCATCCAACAGTGCCCTAGTAGCTTCTTCACCTCAGTTGGACCGCGCACCACCTACTCTGAGTGAATTCAGCTTTGACCTAAATACTGGGCAGCTGTTTATGACCTTCTCAGAGGTTGTGTCTGGATCTGCAATGGTGCTTCAAGATATCATCTTCACTTCATCTCAATCGGCACTTGCTACAGAATACAAGCTGACCGGGGGCTATGCAACTTATGTCAATAGTCCTTTCGTCAATGTAACGCTATCCACTTTTGATCTGAACAACATCAAAGCTAGCCCATCCCTGTGCAGCAATCCTCAGAATACATATCTGTATTTTCTGTTCAATATGACCAAGGACCTCAGCAACAACAGCATTCAAGCACTGCCCAAGACCAGTGCTATACTAGCCTCCGGCTTTGTACGCGACTCCACACCACCTGTTCTACTTTCATTCATATTAGACCTCAACTCTGATACTCTAGTACTTACATTCAGTGAAACAGTCAATGGCTCAACCCTTGTAGTTCCCAACCTTCGCCTTCAGAACTTCCAGAATGCACTTCTGGCCAATAAGGGATACACAGACCTAATACTGGGAGGAAGTGGAGCAAGAATCATTGGTCCGGTGTATAGCCCAGTGCTTACGGTTCAGCTAGATCCAAATGATGTGATCGCCCTGCAACTTCTCCCAACCCTCGGAACATCCACGTCAAATACTTTCCTATCCATGGAAACTGGCAGCACAGTACTGGATATTGCCCTCATCCCAGTTGTACAAAGGTACTTATATAGTGCCCTCCAGGCTACAAACGTAACACAAAGTGTGCAGAGACCCTCGCTCATTAGTGTCTCATTTGACCTCAACACTGGGTCACTCTTCCTGACATTCTCAGAAGTAATACAGAGCTCATCCTTGACTCCAACTGCTATCACGCTTCTGGGTAACAACAGCTTCTCTTTACCACTTTCAGGAGGGCAGGTTAACTCCACCAATGGAATTGCTATCCAGTTGATCCTGACAAACTCCGATCTTAACATCGTTAAGAAGAACCTGAACAGCATTGGCAGTAATGCAACCACTTACCTGCTGTTCACTTCCTCTGCTGCTGCCAGTAATGTGTACAATAACCCAGTTATTGTGTTCCAGCCACCTATGAAAGTATCCATCATTGCAGGGGACACTACCCCTCCAAAGCTGCTCTTTTTTAACCTTCTCACTGTAGGCAACGGGCTTAGCTTTGTGCTTTATTTCTCTGAAACGGTCAATGCCTCCACCCTGAACACATCTGCTATTGGTCTACAGTCAACACAAAACATCTCTTCATTGTACATCCTTGCAACAGCCACAGTGATGTCAGGTCTGTCTGATGTGGTCACTGTTACAGCATCAGCAGCTGATGCCCAAAACATCCTCTCAATGCCACCTCTTGGGCAGCTGCCATCAACCACATTCATGGTACTCCCAGCTGGTGGAATCTTGGATGCCTCTGGTATTCCGATCAGTGCCATTCCATCTACAGATCCTATTCCTGCACTTAACATCACTGCAAACTTCATTCCTCCGTCACTCAAAAGCTTTACCTTGGACATGACTGCTGGTCCAGGTACACTAACACTCACATTTTCAGTGCCTGTGAACTCCTCATTTCTTTATGCGTCCAAACTGACCATACAAAACGATATGTCATCCCCCAATGCTAGTTTCACCCTAACCTCGGTAAGCACCATTGGATTGATCAAGCCAGGAGTTCTTTACGTGGTGCTATCACTGAATGATTCCAACATGATCAAGGCCAATCCAAACCTGGCTGTCAGTCTTGGTACAACGTTCATCTCACTAGCACAGGGTCTTGTTGTTGATTTTGGTGGCATTTCCAGCTCCTCCATCTCCGCTACCAAAGCACTGCCAGCTACTGCATTTGTGCGTGATTCATTTAGACCATCCTTGATTGCATTCAGCATTGACCTCAGCCTTAACATAGTGACACTCACCTTCTCTGAAACGGTTAACTACATGACCTTCATGGCTACGTCCATTGCATTCCAGAACAAGAAAGGGGTCACATCAACTCAGTTTGTGCAACTCTCAGGTGCTACTGTCACCACGAGCAGTTATGGTCCAGTCATTGCCTTCCAGCTTAATGTTGCTGACAGCAATCAAATCAAAGGACACACAAATCTTGCGACTTCCATTAATACTACCTTCATCACCATCACTGCTGATGCTGTCTTTGACATGAGCATGAATGTCCTGGTTCCAATCACATCGGCAGATGCTCTAATGGCTAGTGGGTACATCCTTGATCGTACCAACCCACAGTTGAACAGTTTCGACTTCAACTTGAATGCTGGAACTATTACCCTTCATTTTGATAAAACTATTGATGCATTGGCTGTGGTTACAACTCAAATGCTACTGATGAATGACACCACGCCAACAGCTCTCAATTACACACTACAGAACAGCACTGTAGTGTCATTGAACAGTCCAAACATTGTAATAAGCCTGGGCTTTTACGATCTGAACCAAATAAAGCTCCTTCAAATGTGCACCAGCAGCATTGCAGGCAACTGCTACCTCACCATGCCAATGAATGCTGCACGGGATACATCAGGGAATGGAATGCTTCCATTCACCCTCCACCCTCCTGCCACCTTCATCAATGACACCACCAATCCACTCCTGGTGGAGTTTTCCTTCTTCAACTTATCGAATGGTGAGATCAGGCTGAAGTTTTCGGAGGTCGTGCAAGCATCAACTTTCCAACCACAGTTCCTGACCCTCCAGACCCTCTTTGATGTCCCACTCAGCACATACAACCTGACTGGGGGAGCATTTTCAGGTCAAAATGGCTATGTGATCACCTTATACCTAACCCCGATTGACATCTTCAATGTTAAAAAGAATGCTTACATATGTAGCTACAGAGGCAACTGCTACATAACTGCCACTGCCCAGACTGTGAAAGACATGTTCAACAACAACCTTGCCCCAATACTGAACGTGTCACCTGGAAGGATAGTCACAGTCCTGGTAACGGATGTGATTCCTCCTACACTTGTCTCAGCAGAGCTAAATATGAATAACGCGACACTCACTCTCATCTTCGATAAGCCAGTGATTGTAAGCTCTGTCAACATACCTGGCATCAGGATCCAAGACAACACAACAGCCCCACAGCGTGCCTACAATCTAACAGGGGGATCTGCATTTGCAAGCCAGCCATCAACAGTACAGATCCATCTCTCCTCCACAGACTTGAGTATTCTAAAGAATCTTTCTTTTGCTACAGCATACTCAACTTTTATCTACCTGTATCAGAACACCATAACAGACAATGCATTCACGCCAATTGGAAACACTGCCAGTGTCAATGCTACTCAGGCTACATATGTCCCTGACATAACTGCACCTACTTTGTTGGGCTACACATTCGACCTCCAGACCAACATTCTAACCATCACCTTTGATGAGCCTGTTGCTGCAAGTTCAGTAAACTTCAGTGGATTGACTGTCCTTGCTTCCTGCTCTGCCAGTTCATCAAACCAGTCACAGCAGCTCTCTCCAGGGACAGCCAGTGCTGACCTCAACACACTGTACGTCAGAGTGAGTACTGCAGACATATCTAGCATTAAAATCAAGGGTGGTATAGCTACAAGCATAGCATCAACCTTCTTGGCTGTTACTGCAGGAGCAGTCAGGGATCTGGCAGGAAATGGAGTTAGAAATATTTCTTGCTTACAGGCTGGAGCATATACAGTGTCCACAGCAGGCCAGCTTAGCCTAAGGGATTTTGATTTTGACGCTGCAAATGGCATTCTGGTACTGATATTCTCTGATGTCGTGGCTTCCAATACATTCACCGCAGTGGGCATCACAATCCAAGCCAGCAGATCTCGTAAGGGTGTACCTTATTACTCACTGACTCAAAGCACAATAACCCAGAGTCCAAATGGCCTACAGATTGTTGTTCAACTCTCTTTGTTTGACTTCTTAAATCTCAAGTCTATATCTGGTCTTGCAACGTCTTTCGCTAACACATACCTTACATTGGATGCTTCTGTGATCGAGGACACGAGCAATATCAATGTTCTGTCTATAATTGATGGCAAAGCAAAAATTGTACGAAATTACTATTCTGACACTTCTGCACCACAAATCAACAACTTCCAATTGGATCTCAACACAGGCACACTAAACCTGACCTTCACAAAGCTGATGAATGTATCAAGCATTGTACTTCAGGCTATCACGCTTCAGAGCACCTCTAACGGTAATGGAGCAAGCTACAATCTAACTGGTGGCATTGCTGTACGTTCTGCTGATGGCAGTACAGCCGTCATTACTCTGACCCAAAATGACCTTAATGTACTAAAGTCTACAACCACACTGTGTACAAGTGCCAACAATACTTTCATCAGTTTCCCTTCAAGAATGATTACAGACTTGGCAACCAACCTTGTCCAACCTGTTTTGAGTACGAATGCCTCTAAAGTATCTGTTTTTACTGCTGATACAACACCTCCACAACTCATTTCTTTCACTTTGAACATGAACTTCTCAGTCCTCTTCCTCACCTTCTCTGAAGCTGTAAACCTTCAAAGGTTCAATCTCAGCGGTATCACCATCCAGAGTGATAGCAACACCACCCTCTCTGGAAACAATTACACACTCACACTTGGGACAGCCACCCTTGTTGGGTTGACTGTTGTACAGGTTCAGCTATCCAGGGTGGACTACTTGATGCTTGAGAGCAACCCCACCCTAGCTGCAACTCGCAGAACTACTTATATCTCTCTAGTTCCATCCACTGTCGCAGACATGGCTGGCAATCTGGTCCAACCAATCCCTACTAATGCTGCCCTAAAAGCCCAGCTATTTGTTTATACTACAAACCCCACACTCATGTCCTTTGCTCTTGACTTACAGATCACGTCCCTGCTGTTCACATTTTCAGATGTGATCAGTTCATTTGACGTGACTGCAATCACCCTCCAGAATGCCGTAACCCGCAGCTACGGGGGCTACTACACCCTCCAGTGTGGTAGCTTGTATAGCCCAGCTCTTGATATACGTGTCCTGGTGCTTTGTCCTAGTGACCTGTTTGCAATTCAGTTAAACACCAACTTAGCCAGGGACTTGAATACCACATTCATATCACTGAACAGCACGGCATTTGTGAGTGTATTTAGCACTCCTGTTCAGATCATCTCTCCTAATGCTGCCCAAAAGGCCAGTAACTTCACTGGTAGTAACAGTGGACCCGTCCTGCTCAACTTCACTCTTGACCTCAACAGTGCCAATCTATATCTAACGTTTAATGAAGTTGTAAATGCCAGCTCTGTTGTTGTAACTGACCTAACGCTTCAGTCCTCAAGTTATTATGCCAACTCTTTGGCTGCTTACACATTTGCAGACAGCTTTGTCACTTCCCCAAGTGGCAATGTTATTACAGTTAAGTTAGGGCCAGGTGACTTCAATGCCATCTCTCTTCTAAACCATATTGCCACAAGTATCTCTGATACATACCTCAACATCTCAGGCCCTGCCACTGCCTACAATGTCTACAATATCCCGTATGTGCCACTGTCTTATGCCATTAAAGCTCAGCTCTACGTACCCAGCACCATGCCACCTGTACTCGTCAGCTCTACACTGGACCTCAATGCCTCTCAGCTAGTACTTGCATTTAGCAAGTCTGTGAATGTGTCATCATTGGACGTGACAAAGGTTGCCCTTAACAACAATCAGAGTGGAAACCAAGGCATCCGTCTCACCTCTACCAGCTTCAGCAACAGTCCCAATGGAAAGGTTGTGGTCATTAACGTTAGTCAAGGAGACTTTAACATCCTGGTGGCTGGCAACAAGACATGCACAAGTGTCGCTAACTGCTTCATTTCATTCACGGCTGGTGCCATCATGGACACCTTTGGCAATACTGTGCAGTATCTAGCTGGGCAGCAGGTAGCCAACTATACCCCCGATGCTGTGAGGCCTCAACTGGCTAACTTCACGCTTGACATGAACAGTGGAATGCTCATTCTCACCTTTTCAGAGACGATGAATTTGCTCAGCCTTCGTCCTGACAAAATGTCACTTGTAAATAGCATAGTGATGCAAACTCCTGTGCTGAATTTCAGTGCAGGAACTCCAGCTACAAGTAACTTGGCTGTTGTGCAGCTCATCCTCACATCACAGGATCTGAATGTCATCAAAGCTAGCACATTGATTGGTTTGTCTCTCAGCAGCACTGTCCTTTCGATTGTAAGTGCAAGCATTTCAGACATGAGAGGCAATCCTGTAGTCCAGACTGTTGTTCAAGCTGCCGGCTACATAATGGATACAACCAGGCCAACGCTAAATGGATTCTATGTCAGTGACACTAACAGGAAGATTGTCCTGGTGTTCAGTGAGTACATCAATGTGAGTTCAATCAACCTTGCTGGTATCCTTCTGCACTCGGCAGAGCTACCACCATATACTACATACACTTTCCCTGTGTCCACATCCTCCCAATTTTCTGTTGTGAACTACAGTAGCATTGTCATTTCAATGACCCTTACAGACTACACCAATCTGGTAGACAGCGGTGTGTGTGCCACTGAAAGGAACTGCTTCATTACTGTGTACTCCAATCTTGGGAAGGATGCATCAGGACTTCCTGTGGTTAGTACCACACTTCAGGTAACCACCCTGCTAAATGACACAATTCCACCAAGTCTGGCTCTTTTTGTCAATTTCGACTTTAACAGGGGCCAGTTAACACTCAGTTTCACAGATGATGTTCGTGTCAGGACATTCAACGTCAATGCAATAAGTCTATATTCATTCTTCACCCCATCGTCACTGCATGTGACCTTAACCAATGGATTAGTGTCACCAAATGACAGTTCCACAGTTGTTGTTACACTCACAGGCGATGACCTCAACACGATCAAATCTATGCAGTCACAGACTCTCTGCAGTTTAGAGGTACTTTGCTATGTCCGCTTCCCCAGCAGCCTTGTTCAAGACATCGCTGGTAACCAGGTTGTTCCTGTTGTGGGTTCATCTGGTTTTATCAACACTGAGCATGCTGCCAACATCACTGCCGACACCACTCCTCCACAACTGCTGTCATTTGACTTGAACATGGACACACTGCTACTGAACTTCTCATTTAATGAGGTCATAGACCCAGCTTCTTTCAACGGGCTGGCTCTAACCATCATGAATGCAAGAAATGGAAGCATCAGGTACACACTAACAGGCATTACTACCAACACCCTAGCGTCTCCAAGGACAGTTGTGACTGCCAGTTTGATCAGTGCAGATGCTATAGCTATCAAGGCAAAGCTTGGACTGGCCATCAGCAAGGAAACCACCTACATATCGATTGATAGTACGTTTGTCCGTGACACAGGAGCCCCTGGAGGTAATACAAGGAATTACCTGTTACCCATCCCTGCTGTCAATGCAACACAAGTGAACAATTACATAGGAGACATGACACCACCAATGCAGATCACCTTCACCTTGCTCGACATGAACACCGGACGTTTGTACATTAGTGCTGAAGAACCACTTTCATCGAGCATTGTTCCAACAGACATCACGCTTCAGCAAACTGGAGGAGGTGGGACCAACTATACTCTGACAGGGGGCAACGTCACGTATGTAAACGTGTTGGATAAGAGAGTGATCATCATCAGTCTAAGCAGCAATGACCTGAAGGGCCTCAAGTTGACAAACAATCTGTGCACTTCCAAACTGAACTGCTTCCTCAGTCTGGCACCTGGTGCTCTTGAAGACACCTTCGGGAACCCCATCATGGCAGTTGTAACATCACTTGTCCAACTGGTTCCTGACACTACAGCACCCCAGCTGCTGCAGTTCAATCTTGATATGAACACAGGACAGCTAGGTGCTACCTTCAGCGACGTAGTCAGCGTGGTGTCCCTGCTTCCAACAAAGCTCACGCTGCTAACCGTCAGTAACGTCAGATACACACTGACAACAGGATACAGTAATGGCTCTAATGATTATGTGGTTGTCATCCAGATCATGGATGTTGACCTGAATGCAATCAAGAGCAGTCCTCCCCTTGCAACTGGCAAGAATTACACCAACATGTCTATCACAGCTGAACTGATAAGAAGTTTCACTGGAATCCCTGTGGTGCCAACTACTCTCATGGTTACCACCTACATTTCAGACACCACCCCACCAATGCTGAGCAGCTTCCAACTGGACGGCAATACTGGAATTCTCACACTCAGTTTCACAGAGGCCATCAATCCTGCTACCTTTAATGTGACTGGCATCCAGTTGCAAAGCGCACCGAACGTTGCAGACGCTGGTATAGGCATTCTGAAGTTGAGTGGTGGCAATGTGAGCACCACCAGCAACAATGTTGTCTTCAAGATCGCTCTTACTCCTTCAGATCTGAACCTTTTGAAACAGTTATCTCCCTTGGGTACTTCATCGTCGACCACCTATCTTTCAATAATACCTAGCAGTGCCCAGGATTTCAAGGGGAACCTCCTTAGCTTCAACTCTCCTCTGCAACTGTCAGGACCTCCTGTATTGGACATGACCCCCCCAACACTCACTGGCTTTGACTTTGACCTGAATTTTGGAACAATTGTCATGTCGTTCTCTGAAACCATAAACAGCACCACTTTCATTGTCAGTTCATTTACCATACAGGATGCTGCTCTAGCATCTAAATCATATCAACTCACAGCTGGTACACTTGCACAACCACTTTCACTTTCACGGACTGTTTCTGTGACCATCTCTGATACTGATCTGAATGGTATCAAGAACACAATTGGGCTGGCCACATCTATGACTAATACCTACCTCAGTAATCTGCAAGGTGCTGTTGCAGACACCAGTGGCAATCCAATTGGTCAGCGTTTACTTGGTATTCCAGTCAGCAAATACTCTTCTGACACCACAAATCCTCGGCTGCAAGCATTTGTCCTTGACCTCAACACAGCAACACTTACCCTCAACTTCAGCAAAGCTGTGAACTCCTCATCCCTCAACCCCCAGGGAATCACACTGCAGAACAGCAGACAGGGCACTGTGTTTGTCAATCTCACTGGAGGCGCAGTGGCTCTATATTCAGGAACCACTTTAACTTTAACACTCACAAACCTGGACACAAACACCATTAAAGTTACAAGTGGACTTGGTACAAGTATCCAGAACACATTCTTGTCTGCAACAAATGCTACCATTCAGGATAGGTTTGGGAATGCCATCCTCGCAATCCCCAGCAACAATGCTTTAATGGCTGCCAACCTTAAGTCTGATAGAACATCACCGGTCCTTAATAGTTTTGGCATTGATTTGAACCAGGGTCAGCTCAATCTCACATTCAATGAACCCATCAACACAACCTCACTCAACTTCACTGCCTTTGCACTTTCTGATGGATTGGGTACCACTGTGGCTCTCTCTGCTGGTGCTGTCGTCCAGGCCACTGGTACTGTGGTGGTCATTGTGCTCAGTCGGGCCGATCTCAACAATATCAAACTAGCTCAACAGAACTCTGCCATCTGCATCAACAATGCAGCGTTCTGTGGACTAAGCCTAACGCAATATGCTGTCACTGACATAGCTGGAAACAGTGTTGTGCCAGTGTCCTCGCTTTATCCCTCTAATATCATAAGGGACACAACACCCCCCAGGCTTGAGTCCTTTGATGCTATCAGCGATAACAGTACGGCTGGTGTATTCACACTCGCCCTCCACTTCAGTGGGCCAGTGCAGTTCTTGGGAGCCAGCCCAGGTGTATTGTCATTGAGCTCTTCTATCAATGGCACCTTTTACATGCTGCAGTACAGTACCATTGTTGCATCATCTGGCCTAGCTGCAGACATTGTCGTGAGGCTTGATGGAAGAGACGTCTCGAATCTACTCCTCATTCCCAATCTTCTACAGGGACCTTCAACAACCTTCCTGCAAATATCAGCTGGTGCATACAAGGCTTTTTCCCTGAAGAGTGTTACAGCTGATCTCATTTCAGCGGCTACAGTCCAGGGTGACTTCTCTCCTCCTGCACCAGTTTCTTTTGTGCTGGACTACAACCTTGGCCAGGTTGTTCTTTCATTCAGCAAGCCAGTCAGCGTCAGCACTTCTATCCCATCAAAGCTGGTCGTGCAGGGAGCGCCAGTGCCGGGCACTACTTATGTCCAACTTTCCAATGATGCTACTTCCACAGCAGGCAGCAATGCAAGGACAGTAGTCATGAGTGCATCTCGTGCTCTGTTTGACACAATGATGCTACTGGGCATTGGAACATCTGTGAATACAACTTACATTGCCATGAGCCACGGTTTCATCAGGGACCTCATCACTCTAGAGAACTTGAACACCACCCTTAGGGCAAGCGCAGTGATTGCAGATTCCACACCTGCCATTCTCCAAGGATTTAGCTTCCAAATCAATCCTGCAATAATTGTTTTCACTTTTGACAAATCTGTGGATGGATCCACATTTGACCCAACCTTCATCACACTTCAGAGTGGACCCACCCGAGTATCCATTCAATACACACTGACTGGAGGCTCTGCAAGTATGACAAGTGCAAATGTTGTCCAACTCAACCTGACAACTGCTGACCAGCTCAACATTCAACTGTTCGGTGGACTTGCTGTGTCATTGAATACCACATACATTTCACTGAGCACGTTTGCAGCAATGGGCATCAACAAACTCTACATACAACCCATATCACCAAATGCAGCAATACAAGCTTCAAGCTATGGCAATGCAACCGGTCCTCATCTAAAAAACTTTGACCTTGATTTGAACAGGGGCACGATCACTTTCGTGTTTGACACATCAATTGATGTCTCAACCTTTAACATCAGTGACATTGTCCTTCGAAATGCCACATTGCCAACCTTACAATTCATTGGAGGTACTTACAGCACGAAGTCAACCAGCCAAGTTGTAGTGACCCTCACCAATAGTGATTTCGATTTCATTAGAACAGCAAACCTATGCAGCTCCAACCAGACCTGCTTTATCGCATACACCGCTAAGGTGGCCAGAGATATATTTGGCAATCCAGTTGCAGCTGCACCAAGCACTATAAGCGTCAGAACCCTCATTCCAGATACAACATCACCTGTCTTGTTGGAGTTTGTGTTATTTAACCTCACTTCGTTGGCACAAGGGGTGCTGCGCTTCAACAAACCGGTGGACATCTCCACATTCAATATTTCTGGACTTGTGTTCCAGTCACTATTTGATGCTCCAGTCGCTTCATACCTTCCCACTGCTACCCTATATGTTCAATCACAATCCAGCAGATCCGTGGCATTTAAGCTTAGCAGTATTGACACAATTTACATAAAGTCTGATCCCAACCTGTGTTCTATTCGTGGAAACTGCTACATCAGTGTAACCCCATCTCTTGTCAGGGATACAAGTGGCAATCCTCTGTCTAACATCAGCAATGCTTATCCTGGCCAGATTGTCACCACCTTGATATCAGACACTTTGCCTGCTAACATTGTTGCATTTACACTGGACATGAACAGCAACAAACTTATGCTCACTTTTGACAAGCCTGTACGACCAACAACTCTGGTTGCCACTGCAATCACCATACAAGCAAGCAGTAATCAGACAACTAACTCGAGCTTGTTCTATCGCCTTACAGGAGGAAGCACAAGTTCACCTATTCAGACAGTAATCGTGGTAAACATTTCAGATACAGATGCAAACACCTTGCGGATGCTTCCATTTGCTAAAGGAGTTAATAACACCTTCTTATCTGCAACTTCTAATGTCATTCAGGATGCAGCATTTAAGCCAAATCCAACAGTGCAGATTCTGCCCACCATGGCCCTCCAGGCAAGTGGTTACATACAAGATACAACCGGCCCGCTCGTTGTTTCATTTGTACTGGACCTCTCTGAGAACTACATTGACCTTGTCTTCAGCCAGCCTATTCTTTTATCCACCTTGCTGTACTCTGGAATTACACTCAGTTCATCTTTCTACAATGTAACGTTATCTGGAGGCTCTCTTGTACCTCCAGGAAATGTAGACAAGTCAGTGCTAGTGACGTTTCAATTAACAGACCAAGATGCTACCCTGATCAAGTCAAACGTTAGTACTGCTGTCTACCTTACTACACAGAATGGAACCATCTCTGATGTCTATGGGAATGTGAATACTCCCCAAGTCCTACTCCGGGCAACCTCCATCATTCCTGACACCACAAGGGCCAACCTCCTCAGCTTCTCCCTTGACCTAAATGCTGGGCTATTAAATTTGACCTTTGATGATGTGATGGATAAGACCTCATTCTACCCTCCAGCAATCACTATCCAAAGTGCGATGGCCGTTCGCCCCATACGTGGTCCACTGTACAGTTTGATCAGTTCATCTGTTCTTCAAACACACAACTTCATGCTCACTATTGCACTGTCACAGCAGGATCGCATTGGACTATTTGAGGTTATTGGCCTTGCCACCAGTAAGAACAACACATATCTAACAATGCAGGCTGATGGATTTAATGACTACCAGGGAGTAGATGTGATTGCAGTGACCGATGGATTGGCATTGCAGGCCACCTCCTTGATACTTGACACACAAGGTATCATCCTGGTGTCGGCTTCCCTGGACAAGAACAGAGGTGAGCTAAACCTGACGTTCAATGATATTGTCAATGCCAGCACAGTCGTCTTTGGTGGTGGAATTGTTCTGCAGAGTGTTCCCACTAGCAGCATTTTCCCCATACTTGTGCTCAGATCGGGCAACTCAGTTGTCACACGGTCTCCAGATGCACTTACACTGACTATTCGGTTGGACACATTAGACCTCGACACGCTAAAGTCATATTCTACACTGGGCACTTCCGTGAGCAATACATATGTCAACATCAGTAGAAATGCTGTCCTAGATCTTGCAAAGAATGGCCTCTCACCATCTGTGGTCCAAATCTCTGTGCTAGTAAATGACACCACTCCACCATCACTCACTGCATTCACCTTTGATCGCAATGTTGGTAACCTCACACTGCAGTTCTCTGAAACGATCAGTATCAGTTCCTTTGATGCCACACAGATTACCATCCAAGGCTCCCGGTTGCCAGCAAATGCTAACATCACTCTCAGTGGTGGTTCAGTAATGTTGGTGAACTTGACAGCTCTCAGTCTTACACTACTACCATCAAACCTCTTCACACTCTTCCTCACCTCTGGAATTGGCACTCAGAGTAGCAACACCTTTATTTCTGCGACTATGCTGACTATCACTGATGTCTCTGGCAATGCTTTGATTCCCATCACGTCTGCAAATGCCTTGCAGGCCACTGCCATCATTGGAGACACCACGAGGCCTACCATTTCAGGCTTTACGCTAGACATGAACAATGGACTGCTGCTTCTGAACGTATCCAAGCCAGTGGACTCCAGGACACTTAATATCACTAAGCTCATGCTTCAAAACAATGCACAGTCCCCAACAACAGTCTACAGCCTCACAGGATATGCAAACTTGCCTCTCAGTAGCAGTTTGCTGAGCATACCACTGAGCAGCTTCGACCTGAACAATATCAAGCAGATGACTGCTATGGCTACAAGTGTTACAAACACTTACTTGGTGGTTAGTGCAGGCTCATTTGCGGACACAAATGGCAATTATGTCTCTAATGTTACCTTGCAAGCTACTGGTTTTATGGCAGACCTAACTGCTCCAATTCTGGATTCATTTAGTTTGAACCTAGGTTATTCTGTGCTGTCACTCACATTCTCTGAAGTAGTGAATGCATCTTCACTACAAGTGAACACAATTACATTGCAAGATGGGGACAACATTGTGAGCTACACCCTTCAATCAAGTCTAAAGCCTAAAACAAGCTCATCAGTTCTGAATGTTTCACTATCTGTCAAAGACGGTGATGCTATCAAACTGACAGCTGGACTTGCAACCTCTACTAACAACACATTTGTTTATTTGCCAAATGCAACTGTTGTCGATTTCAGCAGAAATGCATTCATTGCACAGACTGTTCAAGCTTCAACAGTTATTCCTGACACTGTCCCTCCAGTGATAGCCAGCTACTATCTAGATCTTGACAAGGGAACAGTCACTCTGCAATTTTCAGAACCAGTTGTTCCACAGACACTAAAGGTAGCAACGTTTACACTGTATAGACCATCAAAGCCAGGCGTTGCTCTCGACTCTTCATCTACATCCACAGTATCGAGCTCATCCCTGGTTGTCATCACTCTCAGCCCAGCTAATCTTAATGGCATCAAAGTTGCATTGAATGGCACAAACACTACCTATCTGACAGTATCTGCTGAAGCAGTGAGTGATCTTGCTGGAAACAGCATGGCCTCCATCTCACTTCCAGGCTTGCTGTCTTCCTCTGTGTACCCAGACCAGACAGGCCCACAGCTACTCAACTTTACTTTCGACCTCAACACTGGTGTAGTTACTCTCACTTTTAGTGAAGCATTAGACATCTCTACCTTGAATGCAACAGCCTTTACATTGACAAATGGTTCAAATGGCCTGCTGTCTGCACAGTTGACTGGAGCTACAGCATTCCTT
The DNA here is from genome assembly GCA_963681505.1 of Eunapius fragilis. Taxonomy (NCBI): domain Eukaryota; kingdom Metazoa; phylum Porifera; class Demospongiae; order Spongillida; family Spongillidae; genus Eunapius; species Eunapius fragilis. Next base: position 9,415,317 of record OY811976.1, on the reverse strand, counting down.
AGTGGCTATGTGACTATGTACATGACCATCTCAAGGCCTGTCCTCAATGTCATTAAGTTCCTTCGCTTGGGTATCACCCGCAATATCACCTACATGGCTGTGGATGCTACAGCTATTCGTGACATCAGTGGCAATTTCATCCAAGCCATCTCAATTAGTGTACCCCTAATGTCAGCATCTGCTGTGGTTCCCGACACAACAAGTCCAGACCTTTGGGCTTTCCAGATTGCAACTGATACTGGAAACCTGACACTTGTGTTCTCTGAAACAGTAGATGTTGCTACCCTAAACCAGACCAAGCTGTTTTTCCAAGACTCAAACTCCAATCCAACTACCACAGTTCAACTTACATATTCCACTGCTGTCCAGTCAGCTAGCTATGACGTTATTTCATTGGTAATGTCTACTCAAGACATCACAAGCCTATTGACCAACAACTTATGCACAAATGTTTCCCGCTGTTACCTTGGTTTCACCAGTGCCTTTATAAGGGATATGAGTCGTAATCCCATCAATGCCCAGAGTGCACTTAAGGCAAGTGCCATTGGAGTTGATCCTAATCCTCCCACCCTGGTCAGTTTCCATAGTTTTGACTTCAATCAAGGTACCATGACACTGAAGTTTTCAAAGAATGTGCTGCCCAGTTCTCTTGTGTACACCTCTATCACTCTGACTGCAGTTTTTGTTAGCCAGCAATATACACTCACTGGTGGTTCGATCATTCAAGCCATTGGCTCACAAGTCACCATTGGACTGAACCAGACTGATCTTAATACCATTAAGACCTACAACTTGCTGTGTGCTGCTGTAAGTTTGTGCAATGTACAGCTCTCGGCAGGAGCTATTACAGACTTTGCTGGCCAAGGAGTGCTACCTGTGTCCAGCCTGTCGGTTACCACTCTGATCCCAGATACCACTGGACCTATATTGCTCTATTTTGACCTTGACCTCAATTCCAATGTCATGGTTCTTCTGTTTGATGAACCTATCCAGACACTTACCACAACAAGAATAACCATCCAAAATGCTGTAAATGCCACCATCAATTACACACTCTCCCTCTTTACTCCGACTATTTCTGACCAAACAGCTACTCTATATCTATCAGCCTCTGATATTGCAGCCCTTAAGTCTAACCTCAAGATTGCCAAGAACCAATCTACAACTTTCATGGTCTATGGGTACGGATTGGCTCGTGACCTAGGCGCAGGCTTAGCAACCAGAGGGTCAGGACCTACTGGCAGTACACTCTCAGCTGCCAGTGTCAGTCCCCTGCAAGTGAGGATATATGTGCGAGATACCACACCACCATTGTACATTCAGTTCAACACACTCGACTTCAATACTGGCACTCTGACTGTTACCTTCAGCAAACCAGTGGACGTTACTACCTTTGTATTCCAAAATGTCACACTTCAGAGTGATGCAAATGGCACTGTCAATTTTACTAGCTCAGAGATGGCTCAGTATTCGACAAGCAGTCAGGCCGTTGTCATCATCATAATGTCAGCACCTGTGTTGTGGAAGGCACAGATATTGGAATCTTCTGCCACCAAGATGTATCTAGCAATTGACATTGGGGGCATAGCTGACACCAGTGGTAATGAGCTCGTTACTCCGAACACCCTTCTACTGGACAAATTCATTGCCGACCAAACCAATCCTAACCTCCTTCGTTTTGACTTTGATCTCAACACTGCCACTCTATCCTTGAGCTTCGATGATATTGTTGATTCGGCTACAATTATGTATACAGCTATGACACTCCAGAACGCAGCAGTTTTGTCATCAGTGTCTGCGTCATATACACTTACCAATGGGCCTCTATTGAACACTGTCAGTAATGTTATCCAGTTCGCACTCTCCCCATATGATAGAGTTTCAATTGCTGGTGTCAGTAACCTGGCAACCAACAAAGACAATACATTCTTGATGATGGGCACTTTGGCAATTCGGAACCTTGCCGGCCTGAATGTCAAATCCATCACACGCCAGGTGACAAATTTCACTAGGGACTACACCAACCCATCCATCCTGTCCTTCAATTTGAATCTCACCACCAAAGCACTTGTATTGCAGTTTTCAAAGGCAGTGAACATCTCTACCCTTAACATGACAAACATCATTCTTCAAACAGGTCCCACCTCAGCCTCATCCTTTTCCATTGCACTTACGGGAGGCATACGTAGGCCTAATGCATCATCAGATATTGTCAGTGTCTACTTAACACAGCAAGACATCTATTCCATTGAGTTGCAACCTGGGTTTGCCAACGTCAATACAACATACCTTTCCATTGCAGCAGGCTCAGTCTATGATGCATCTCTCAATCCTTTAATCAGCATCCCACGAGACAATGCACTCATGGCCTCTGCAGTTACCATAGATACGATGCCACCACAGCTCCTGTCTGGTATATTGGACCTTAACCGTGGTCTCTTATCAGTCACCTTTGATGAGATTATCTCGACTGTCATGGTGGCAACTGAGCATTTCACTCTCCAGAACAGCAGAACACCTATAAGTACATACACATTATCAAACTTCCATTTCACATCTCCCAGCAATCTTTCATCAATGCTAAACATTAGTCTGCCTTCGTCAGACCTTAACGTCATAAAGAGTATCAAGTCCATCTCAAGCAGTCCCTATTTGACTATCCTTAGTGGAGCTGTAGTCAACTTGTTCAGCTCTGGTATCAGCACCATCCCATCAAGTAATGCTGTTCAGCTGCAAGTCATTCAAGACACGACTCGGCCTCAGATGTTAAGTTTTGTCCTTGACCTGAACATAGGAGCCTTGTTGCTCTCCTTTAGCGAGGCCCTGAACACATCCACTGTGGATGTGACCAAGCTTCTACTCAACACTACCAGCAGAGGTTCAACCATTTCCAACTACTATCTCAGCTCCGGCAGCACCGTCCAGCCAGGTGTGAGCGACATACTCGCTGTGATGCTCTCCCCTGCTGACATAGATTATATCAAGCTTGGTGGACCCACTTCATCTGACCTCTTTATTAACTTCACAGCTAACCTGGGCCAAGACTTTGCTGGTAACCCCATTGTTCCTGTCGTAGCTACAGCAGTGGCCAGTATTGTTTCGGACACAACACCTCCATTACTCCTTAACTCCACACTTGATTTGAACTTGGGTGTTCTCCAGCTCATCTTTAATGAACCCATCAACATTTCTGCCATTTCTTACTCAGGAGTAACTCTATTGAACAGCAATTCAGCTGTTCAGTTAACTTCTGGTAGCATTCCACTTTCAAACCAGAGGGCATTCAATATAACACTGACATTGCAAGACCTTAATGCCATTAAATCAACCCAGTCTATAGGGCTTTCTCCACAGATGACATCCATAACGGTCCAGAATGCAACTTTCATTGATCTAGCAGGAAATGGAATACAATACATGACAACTCAAGCCTCTGCCACAATACGAGACACCACACCTCCACACCTGATTACCTTCAACCTCAGGATGGACAACAATTCACTGCCACTTTTTGTCGACCTTCAGTTTGATGAAACTGTGGCCACCAGCACACTTGATGTGAGCAAGCTTGTCCTTCAGGATAGGATAGGGTACCCAGTTCAGCAGCTTGTGCTAAGCACTGCTGTACTTGTGACAACGAATGCCTCTACTCTCATCACCATCAGAGTACCAGATGTAACAGCTGCTGTAATACGCAACATGCCACCACTAGCCACTGCAGTGGCCTACACATACCTCAGCGCAGGGACAGGATTGGTCAAAGATCTCAGTAACCAGATCTACCAGAATGCCACTGCAGCCCTTCAAGTGTACAACTTGACAGCAGATCTGGTAAAGCCAATGCTTAGCAACTTCACATTCGACCTGAATCAAGGTCTGTTGGTCTTAACCTTTTCTAAGAAGGTGTTGTCCAGTTCATTCAACACTTCTGGCCTAATCCTGCTTGGAGAAAATTTGCAGTCAGGGTTTACCCTAGCTCTTGCTCAGGCAACTGTTTCTTCTAACAACTCTAGCACTCCTCTTGTCACTATCACTCTTACAACTGGTGATCTCAACACTCTCAAATCAATGTCAGGCATTGCTACTTCCGCTAACAACACGTTCATCAGTATGAGTGCAGGAATTGTCCAGGACCCTGCTGGTAACCCGTCACTAGCTGTGTCACCACTGGCGCCCTTCCAAGCTACTACCTTCATATTGGACACCACTCCTCCAGCATTGGTGGCATTTTCCATCGATCTCAATGCAGCTGTGCTTGTTCTCACCTTCTCAGAGACTGTGAGTGTGGCTACATTCAGCCCAACTGCTCTTACCCTACAGAACCACCAATCATCTCCTAAGGTCACGTACACTATTACAGGCGCCAACACCACTACGTCCATTAACACTACCATAATAAAGATGGGAATTACACCCACTGATCTCACTGGCATTCGCAGTTTTACTAGTTTTGTAACATCCACCCTAAATACCTACATTTCTATTGGGAATGCAGTGAATGATACCAGTGGAAATCCAGTGTTGCCTATCCCTTCAGTCAATGCATTGCAAGCTACAACTGTTAATGAAGACACTGCTGCCCCAATCTTGAGGGCATTTAGCTTCGACAACAACCGTGGTAAGGTTGTGCTCACTTTTGATGAGTTTGTCAACATCTCAACGTTTGACGTGACCCAGTTGCTGCTTCAGGATAACGTCACAGCCACCAGAGCCAATTACTCACTCACTAGTGCAGCTGCTGCTAGTGTCACAGGATCCCTACTCACCATTACATTGTCAGATACGGACAGCAATGCTCTCAAGCTTTTAAGCCTCTGTATCACTGGACAGGATTGTTACCTCTCCTACACATCGGCTACAATCCGTGATGCAGCAGGCATGTCAGTTATAGGCAGGCAAAATGGATTTGCATTGCTAGTTTCCAACTTCACACGAGATGCTACTCCACCAAGCCTTGTCTCCTTCTATGCCTTGTACCTGGGCTCTGGACAGATAGTGCTGAACCTTTCAGAAGCAATCAACATATCGTCAGTCAATCTCATAAGTGTTACAATTCAGCTACTCTTTGAAAGTCCAATGGAATACCATACCCTCACTGGAGGCACTGTCTCTATGCTAAGTCCAACAGCACTTTTGATTGCACTCACCACCACAGACCTCAACTTCATCAAATCGCAGAAGTTGCTGTGCATCACCCGTTCCACCTGCTACTTCTCTGCATCGGCAAGCTTCCTACAGGACATGAGTGGAAACAGCTTTGCAGCCACCGCGCAACAGCCGCCTGGTTTCCTTGTTGGTCTCCTTGTCAATGACAACCTTGGCCCTGTTATAAACAACTTTGACCTCAATTTCAACACAGGAGTCCTGCTCCTCCATTTCAACAAGCCAGTTGATGTAAAGACTTTTGTCTTCACAAACCTAACGCTTCAATCAGTGCTGAATGGGTCTACAGCAGGCACCACATACTCAATTACCAGCGGTGTAGTTCTCGGTGGAGAGGTGGATGTACCCATCCAGCTAAACAGCATTGATCTGAATGCACTGAAGCTACGCAGTATAGCAGTGACCAAGAACACTACCTATCTCTCTGCAATCAGAGGGTATGTGTATGACAAAGCATATACCCCTAATGCCGCCATTGGTATCCCTGCGAACAATGCTTCTCAAGTTACCCTGTATACCTCTGATCGCAGCCCACCTCAGCTCACAGCATTCAGCCTCCAGCCACTCTCTGGGACCCTCTCACTTACATTCAATGAGCCCGTCCTTCCTTCCCTCGTGAATGTATCCTCCATCGTCCTGTACTCAATGCCTACACTCAGTGGGACAGTGAAGAGGCTCACAGGAGGTAGTGTAGTGGAAACATCTCCCAGCTTAGTGATCACGGTCCTTCTTTCCCTTGCTGATGTCACGTTCTTGAAACTGGCCTCAAACTTCACCACTTCTCCAGCTAACACTTTCTTGGCCATTGAAGCTGGTGGGGTGTTGGATGTTTCCTTCAACCCAATCCAACATACTGTGGATGTTATGGCCACTAGCGTAAGCTCAGGAACTGGTACCTCTTACACCTATCTGGTTGCTTACACTCTGGACCTGAATACAAATCACCTGGTGCTGACCTTCAGTAACGTGGTCATCAATAGCACTCAATACCCGCCATCTCTTAGGTTACAAAGTACTGCAACAGCTATGCAGGCACAATACATTACCCTTTCAGTCAACAGTTCCTATCAGGGCCTTAGTGGGTACATTGTAGACATTGCTCTGTCGCCCTTGGATGCTGGATTCATCAAATCCACACAAGGATTAGCCAAGAGCCAATCTAGCTCATTCCTAGTAATGAGGAGCGACTTCATTATTGACTACCTGGGTGCAAACGTGTTATCTATTAGGGATGGTAGTGCTTTAATGGCTGCTGTCTATATCCCGGATATGAAGTCCCCAACACTGCTGAATGCCACACTCGATCTGAATATAAATACACTACTTCTGAAATTCTCCACAAGCATTAACCTTCCGACTCTTGTAAACAACTCGGTAGTGCTGTTGAGTAACACCTCCACCCATCCATTAACATATAAGCTGTCCACCATTGCTGCGAGCACATCAGCAGATTACCAAACACTGTTTGTTCCCATATCCGTTAATGACATGTACATTATCGCAACAAAGTTTATCCAGAGCATCTTTGTGTCACTCCCAGAAGGAGCCATCAAAAGCTTCTTCGGAAAAAACTCCACAGGTACAAATGCAACACTAGTTGAAGACACACTGGATGTCACTCCACCACAACTTGTGGCATTTAGTCTGGACATGAATTTGGGTACTCTCAACCTAACATTCACTGAGACAATTTCTGCCCTATCATTTAATGCAAGTGGCTTGACACTACAGTTGGCTCCGCTTGGCATTGCATACAGTTACACCCTTACCAGTGGTGCCATCTTGTATGACAACTACATTGTGACTCTTGCTATTAGCCACACAGATCTTAACCAGGTCAAGCGGACCAACCTTGGCTTGTCTCCAAACAGCACATACATCTCTGTTCAGCCCTACCTGGTGCAGGACCTGTCTCAAAATGATATCATGCTAATACTCCCAACTATGGCCATCAGAGTCACAAATCTGGTGCTGGACACAACTTCTCCTGTGCTTATATCATTCACACTGGACCTCAACAAAGGGGACCTCTTGCTCAGCTTCTCCGAAGTTGTGAATGATAGTTCAATGAAGACCAATACCATTTCTTTGCAATCTGCACAAAATATTAGCTTATCACAGGAGTCCTTCTTCCTGACTGCAGTCAGTGTCACTCAGAGCAGCTCAGACATAACATCTGTCAAACTGGCACTGGATGATATCATGATGCTTTTAAGTTTTTCTGTCTTGGCTACAAACATAAACAAAACTTTCATCGTCATCAATTCAAGCACAGCAATAGATTTCGGTGGCAACAAGGTAGTGGCAATCTCATCAGAGCATGCTCTCCAGGCACAACGTGTCATACGAGATACCACCCCACCCACCCTGGCAAGCTTCATGCTCAACCTTGGCACCTCTGTGCTCAGTCTGACTTTCTCCAAGCCCATCCGTGTCGCTACTCTGAATATGTCGCTGTTCACGATTCAGCATATCCTGCCATCTCAACCTATTCAGAACTATTCCCTCCATGACTCCATCGCATCACCCACAAGTGATGGAATTGTGGTCAATGTCACACTTAGTACTCCAGACATAACTAACATTGAGTTGTGGATGAGCCTTGATGGCATATATCTACTACCTAGCACAGCAGCCGTTACTGACCAAGCCAGAAATGTACTGGTGGAGCCAGCCCTGCCTGTTCCAGCAAGCATTGTTGTTTCAGATATGGTGCCTCCATATGTGAGATCATTCACGGTGGATTTGAATACTGGCAAGCTGGTTCTCACGTTCAGTGAGTCTCTGAACCTCACCACTGTCAACCTGGCTGGCCTCTCACTCATTTCTTCTCGAACTGTTTCTGCTCAGACCTTCAATCTCACGAACAGCTCCTTCAGTTCCAACCAATATGCATACATCATCACTGTACAACTGGCACCTGGCGTGGCCTCACTGATGAAGTCGGCTGGCAGGACTGTAAATGACACCTTCCTAACACTACCTGCTGGTGCAGTTTATGATGCCTATGGCTACAGCAGTGCTCAAATCTCATCCATCTCAGCACTGCAGGCCACAATGATCATCCCTGACCAGAATGGCCCAATCCTCCTCAACTACACTTTGGACTTGAACACTGGTCTGGTGGTTTTGACATTTGACACCCCGCTTACACCAGATTCATTTATGGGACAACTTGCTGCTTTCCTAAATTCTACTCTGGAAGTCAGTCTCCTCCTTAGCAATCGAACAAACTCCTCAGTGAGCCAGGCAACACATTACCTGTCATTACAGTCTGACCAACTTGATGTGGTAAAAACTCTAGTTGGGAAACCATTTTACTTGAAGCTCTTCTACAAGGCCATTTTAGACATCTATGGTGTTCCTGTACAGACCCAAGGCATTGGCGCAATAATTGCACCCGCTGCAATCTTCCCTGATGCTACCTCTCCCCAACTTCTCATGTTCTATTTTGACGTTGCAGGTGCCACTCTCGACCTCTACTTTAGCGAAGTTATAAATCTGACATCAGTTAACACCAGCTATTTTGCCATGCAAAGTGCAAGCTCCTCACCAAGTAGCTCTTACACACTGTCAGGCGGAACTGTTGTTAGGAACCCTACACTACTCTCTGCTCTGAGAGTATTCATGATCCCAGATGACGTCTCAGCAATTGTTGGTCTTGATATCTGTACCAATGCTAGCAACTGCTACGGAAACTTCTCAGGTGGCCTTGCAGCAGACTACAGCAACAATCGCCTTATCTCTGGAGTGCTACCAGTGAGTGGATTTTCTCCAGACACCTCTGTCCCACAGCTCTTAAGTTTCGTTCTGTACGAACCGATAAGTGGCACACTCACTCTGAGCTTCTCAAAGGTTGTGAGGGCCAGCTCCCTGCGCTTGGCTGGGTCAGCTCTACAGTTTTTACCATATGCCAGTCCCATTGTGCAAGTGCTGACCGGTGGCACTACCACCAGCCCTAATGGTAAGGTGCTGCAAGTTCAGCTCAACAATCAAGACCTCTTAACCATTAATCTGGGACGTTCCATATGCACTGTTATATACAACTGCTACCTTAACCTGACGTATGATGCTGTGCGGGATCTGTTCTCCACAGCAGTCCAACCTGGTGTATTTATGGCTGCAAGTGTTGTATCTGCCACCACTGGACCACAGCCCACTGCGTTTAGCCTGGACATGAACACAGGTACCATGTCACTCACATTCAGCAGTCCAATACAACCGACCTCCAAGGATTTCGCAAAGGTCACCCTCCAAGATGCAGTGTCTGCAACAGTATCATACACACTCACTGGTGGCAGCTTGAGCAGTACCTTGGCACCTGGAGTTGTCATGAACTTCACACTGAGCACAGCCGACCTCAACGCCATCAAGAGCAGTGGAGGCCTTGCCACAGCTGTGTATAACACTTACCTCAATGCATCTGCCGGTCTCACAGCTAGTCTTGTGAACGGCATTGCCAGTGCAGCTCTTTCCAGCCCAATCAGAGCCTCAAGCTACATCCCTGATACCACTGAAGTGGAACTGGTAGCATTCAACCAACTAGACCTTGGCACTGGTTCAATCCAACTAAAGTTCACTGAATCTGTGAATATTTCTTCAATTAATATCACCCAGTTCACCTTGCAAAGTGCAAGCACAGGAGGTGTGACCCTGACACTAACGCTTGGAGGATCTGCTACTTATGACGCCTCTGTCACTGACGAGACTCTAGTGAACATCAAGCTCTCTCTTAATGACCTGTTGTTCATTAAGATTAATGGGACCATTGGAACATCCACAGGTACCACTTTTATCAGTGCTGGGCGATCAGCAGTTACCGACACAGCTGGAAATGGATTTTCACCTATTCCTGTAACTGCAGCTGTGATGGTGAAGGGCATTGTTGCCAGTAATGTTGTTCCTGCACTATCCATGTTTTGCTTAGACAGAGACAGTGGCTTTATTAGCCTCACGTTTAGCGACATTGTGAGGTTCAATTCTTTCCAGCCAACAGCAATCACTATCCAAAGTGATAAGTATGGTGGAGGCAGTGCAAAGACTCTCACAAGTGCCATACTTCAGTCAACAACGAACGGCTTTGTTATAAGTTTCAGTATGGTTCCATCAGACTTTTTTGCAATTCAGGCTACTCGTGGCTTAGCTGTGTCGGTGAATACCACTTTCATATCAATGGTTTCCGGTGCATTCACTGGTGTGAATGGTAACCCTGTGTATTCCATTTTGTCCAGCAATGCCTTACAAGTCAGCTGCTACACAGCTGCCGAAAGCCCACCTCAAATCACCCAATTTGTCCTTGACTTAAACACTGGCATTCTAGCACTGACCTTCAGTGAAGTTGTTAATACCTCCACCTTTGACCCAACACAGCTCAAAATCCAGATGTCGAGCAATGGCACAGGTCCATCTGTTCAGCTAGACGGAGGTACTGTCAGTCCCACTGTACCTAGCAACATCCTCAATGTCGCCTTGACTTTCAATACCTATGCATCCATAAAGGGAATGCGCGGCTTAGCGGTGAGCAATGCTACCACCTTCCTCACTGCCACCAACGACACTGTTTTCAACATGATTGGCTTCCCGCTTGTTGAAATTCCACCAACCAATGCTCTGATGGCTTTTAACAGCAGGGTGGACACTACACCTCCACACCTGCTCAACTTCTCCATGGATCTGAATAGTGGACTGGTTCAGCTGACGTTTGATGACATCATAGTTCAAAGCAGCATAAACCTCTCTGCCATCACCTTGCAAAACACTGCCAGTTCTCCCTCCACCAAACTGACCCTCTCTGGGGGTGTACTCCAGAATTCGAGCAGCGTCAATATGATCTCATTCTACTTGTCAGCTGCTGATCGTGCACTCCTCAATGCTAACACCATGATTGCTAGATCGGCATCAAACACTTTTATCAGTTTGACTGTGGGGTTAATAACAGATTCAAGTGGAAATCTAGCTGCAGCAATACCTCAGAGCAATGCTCTTGCTGTTGGATCGTTTGTTCTGGACAGTACCCCACCACTTCTGCTCAGCTTTGATCTCAACATGGAAACAGGTGTACTTTCTCTGCAGTTTAGCAAGCTGGTCAATCCCTTGACTTTTACTGCCTCATACTACACCCTTCAGAGTGACAACAGCTCCACTCCTGCATACAGTGCTCAACTTTCCACCAGTTCCCAGCCATCAACTACAGGCAACAATGCCAGTCTAACTATACCACTATCTATAGCTGACATCCTTTCAATCAAGCAGAGCTTAGGCCTGGCCAAGAATTCCACCACTACCTACCTCAGTGTCCAACAGGGTGCAGTTAAAGATATCTACAACAACCTCCTCTCTGCAGTTATAGCCATAAAGGTGCAAGTGTACGTTCAAGATGTGCATCCTCCCATTTTGAATTCCTTTGTTCTCAACATGGAGACCAACCAGCTCATCCTGAACATTAGCGAGCCCACAAACCCACTTTCTCTAAACATTGCACAGATCACCATCTCTAATGCTGCCTCTGCTACAGTCAGTCGTCAACTCACTGGAGGCTCCTCTGCATTAACTGGCACCCTGATTATAATCCATCTGGCTGACAGTGACGTCGTCTTCCTCAAGCTTACACCCGGCATTGCAAAGAGTACAAGCAATACATACCTGGTAGCCAGTGCATTTACTGTTTCCGACACCTCAGGGAACATGCTTGTCCCAATTCCACCATATGCAGCTTTGCAAGCCTCAGCAGTTGTTGTACAGACTTCATTGCCAGTCCTGGAATCATTCAACTACAAAACGGCTGGAGATCGTCCAGGAATTGTGATGGTACTTCAGTTCTCCCAGGTGATTAACAGCAGCACATTAAGTCCTCTTGGATTCACTCTGCAGTCAACAGCAAACAATGCCACTGCAGGAAGCCATTCATTCACACTAACCAGTGGCATTTACCCTGTGGCCCTCACATCTGTACTGCAACTGAACCTTACGGATGCAGACTACGCTGCGATCAATGCCCTGTCCCCACTTGCAACCAACACCAGTACAACCTTCCTCTCCATAACCAGTGGAGCAGTTCGGGACATTCTAAACTTCAACCTTGTTGCCATCCCAACAATCACAGCTCTCCCAGTGACCGAGTACTTTGTTGACATAATACCACCAGTCCTGCAGAGCTTCACACTCAACCGTAACCTCAACATCCTTGTCCTAACTTTCTCAAAGGTTGTAAAACTCTCATCGTACAATGCATCCCAATTCACACTGCAGAACAGCTCCAATGCAACTGCAACAGCATACTCCCTAACCGGTGGAACCTTGTCAATCCAGGGATCGTACCTCACTATTGCACTCTCTGGATTAGACCTAGATGGAATGAATAAATATGCGCCTTTGGCACTGTCATTGAACACCACATTCCTCTCCATAACACAGTATGCCATCCAAGATACATCAGCCAATAGGGTAGTTCCCATCCCAGCCACTAATGCTCTACAAGTGTTGCAGTTTACTTGGGATCAGTCTGGTCCTATTCTTTCCTCCTTTGTACTCAATATTGACCAACAGTCGCTACTTCTCATTTTCTCTGAAACCATCAACATCAACTCTCTGAGGCTATCTGTCCTAACAGTACAGAATGCTGCTTTCAATGCTACACAGTTGTACACACTTACGGGAGGTACTTATCTTCTTCAAAATGCCTCGTATGTGAAAATCAATATGACTATGACAGATTTCTTTGGCCTTGAGTACTCATCAACCTTAGGGACCACTGCAAACAACACATATGTCTCCTTCCCTTCGACATTAGTCAGTGACATCTTTGGAAACCCAGCTGTACCGACTGGAAGAAACAGTGCTTTGCAGGCATCTGAGGTGAGCACTGCTACCATGCCACCCATGCTTGTACAGTTTGACTGCAACATGAACAACGGAACTCTCACCTTGATATTTGATGAGGTTGTGGATGTTGCCTCCTTTGTCACGGCGAAGTTATCATTGCAGAACACCAGGCTAATTTCTATGTCCTCTTACATGCTGACCACTAGCTACACAACCTCAACCACATCTAACGTTGTCATTGTGCAATTAAGCAGCACTGACCTGAATGCAGTCAAGCTAGGAGCTATATGCCTGACCCAGAGTACCTGCTACATTTCATTTGCTAACGGGCTTGTTGCTAACATATATGGCTTGTCAAGCATTGCTATTAATGCAAGCATGGCCGTTGCTGTGACCACCTATGTAGGCGACACTACTCCACCTCAACTGCAGCAGTTTGTATTGTTTGATGCATCGTCAGCTAGGATCACACTTCTGTTCTCTGAGATAGTAAACAGCTCCTCATTGAACTTCAATGGTATTGTACTGCAGTCATTTTATACGAACCCAGACAGTAGCTTGCCTTTGACTAGTGGCACATATCCCATGGCGAACTCTAACAATATCACAGTCATCTTATCCATGCAAGATGCCATAACCTTGAAGCAAAACCGCTTCATCTGTGCTCAGCAAGGTGTGTGTTACATCAGTGTTTCATCACCAGCAGTTTCAGACATGTCAGGAAACGCAGTCAGGCCAACATCTCTAGGACTGCTAGTTGTAAACTTCGTAAAAGACACCATTCCGCCAACCCTGCAGAGTTTCAATTTGGACATGAATTTGGGTCTTCTCAACCTCACCTTCAGTGAAATTGTTGATACCAGAAGCCTGCAGTATGGCAAGCTAACCATACAGCAAACACTGGCTCCAACTGTGGCTCTGTATATGCTCACCGGAGGCACTCTGCTCTCTGCCATGTTTGACTACCATGTCTCCATTTTACTCACTCCGACAGACTATAATGGTATTGCGGCTACAGCATTTGCCAAGTCCAAGAATGATACCTTCTTGTACATTCATAGCTCTGCCATTACAGATCTTTCACCAGTTTCTAGTCCTGTTGCCATTACAACCCTTCAAGCCCAAGTATACATTGCTGATACAACTCCTCCCCAACTTCTGAACTACCAGCTGGATCTAAGCACAAACAAACTAATTCTAACCTTCGACAAACCAATGGCAGAAGATAGGATGCTGGTGTCACAGATCTCGCTGTCTCCATCAGCAAACCCCACTGGCGCAGTTCATCTTACATCAACAGGGACAGTGGTGACTTCGTCCAATCAGAGGACTGTTGTCAGCATTGCACTTAATGCCAATGACCTGCTTGCAACAAAATACTCTGGCATGTTAGCTCATGATCCAACTGACACCTATCTGTCAATCCCATTCTTGACTATTTTTGACACTGCCGGTGTGTTTCTCGATGATATCAGCTACCGCCAAGCAGTCAATCTTAACAAACTTGTCCCAGACAGCTCACGTATGCAGCTTCTCCATTTTACTCTAAACATGGTCACACGAGCACTCAGCCTCACGTTTGATGACGTGGCCAACCCACTGTCATTCAATGCAACTGGTATCACAATCCTGAATGCTCCAGCTGGATCAATCCAGATACCACTAACATCAGGAAGCATCGCTACTTCAATGCAGTCTGACTTTGTTGTGGTTGTAACCCTGTCTGTATCTGACACCGTCAGATTGACCAATGCCCAATTCGTTGCCACACAGGTAGATGACACATACTTGGCCCTAACTGAGGCAACTATTATGGACCAAGGTGGAGAGACTGTGACACCACTTGGAATTGGAAACGCCTTGAAAGCTGCTCTAGTCATACCAGCAAGCAACGACACTCAACTGATATCGTCCATCCTGAACATGAACACAGGGATAATGTTGCTTCAGTTCTCAACAGCCGTGGCGAAGTTCAATCCCACAGGCCTGACACTCCAGGATGAATTTGGCGAGAATTCCTTCACCTTCTCTGGAGGCAATGTCACATTTGGCTTGAATGTTATTGTTAACATCACTAAATCTGACCTAGATGCGCTCAAGGCACTCGAAACAGTGGCAACAATGGCTAGCAATACCTACATCAACTTCACAGGTAATGCCTTCTTGAATTTGTTTGCCCTGCCCGTTATCCTGCCTCAGCCTGTGCACGTGGGCACATTTATACCGGACACCAATCCTCCATCACTTCTACGCTTTGACTTAGACATGAACACAGGTTCCATGATACTTCAGTTCAATGAGACCATCAAATCGAGTACAATCGTTCCACAGGGTGCGATGCTGAGTTCTATTGGGCACCAAGGTCCAACCACAATCACTCTGAGTGGTGCACAGTCTGTGTCGCCCAACGGGGCAAGCATCAGAGTGAGCCTCGCTCAGCAAGACCTTGACACCATCAAGGCAGCGAAGGGACCCATTTCTACTACTATGCTGGCTATCATTCCAATCTTTGCGGCTGACACAGCTCACAACAGCATACTGCCTACAACTGTGGTAATTTCCAACATCATCCCAGATGCTACTCCACCTCAGTTGTTGGGATTTTCCATTGACCTGGGCAACAGCTTGCTGCTACTCACATTCACAGAAATAGCCAACATATCTTCCCTGATGCCAGCCCAGTTCTGGCTGCAGGACAGTATTAATGGGTCACACTCCTATCAGTTGCCTAATTCTGTCGCAGCAATCACAGCAACCCCTAATGTGATCAACATGACCCTTCGACTACCTGAGATAGACTCCATCCAGGCCGATGGAAACATCGGTATGCTGCTTGCCAATACATACCTGCGCTTCACCACTGCTGCAGTGTTGGACCTTGCTGGAAATGCCATCAATGGGAGCCTTGTACAGGCAACGCAGATAATAAAAGATGTAACCAGTCCGCTCCTCATCAGCTGCACTTTGAACCTCACTAATGGCGCCCTGGTCCTTGTGTTTAACAAGGTGGTTCGAGCATCGTCTACACAGCTCAACTTGGTTGCTCTCCAAGATCAACCTTCTTCATCGACAGTCCAGGTCACTCTCAGCAACCAGAGCAGTATTACGCTTAACAATAGCCGGGTACTTCAAATCAGCTTGGGACTTCCTGACTTCGATCCAATTCGGGTGGCAAACTTCACTAATACATACATCAATCTGAGTTATGCAGCAGTGTCAGACATGAGTGGAAATGGAAATCTGGCTTCCTTCTCAGCTGTACCCGTTAACATATACCCTGATTACAGCAGCCCACAGCTCCTTGCTGCCATCCTGAACATGAGCCAGGAGAGTTTGATTCTTTACTATTCTGAGGCCATTGATGTGACCTATTTCAACGTCTCCCGTATTGCATTTTACCCCAATGCAACTTCACCTGCTGCCTATATTCTAACCACGGCAAGCAAGGTGATCAGCTCTAGTGCCAGCACAGTGGTCATTTCTCTCGCAGGAGACCTCAATCCTCTTCGAGCTACCGCCATGTTGTATGCATTTGCAACGAGTATCAACAACACTTACATAACAATTGCTGCCAACACAGCTTTCGATTTTGCATCCAATCCAGCTCCAGAAGTCACAACTCCAAGGCAGGTGGACACTTTTGTCACGGATACTGTCGGTCCGGTGCTTTCTTCAGCCAAGCTAGATATGAACGAGGGAACCCTGACCGTATGCTTCGTTGAAACAGTGATTGGTTCTAATTTCAACAGCACAGTCATTGCATTCCAGAATGCTCGTACCAGCTTTTCATTCCCATCTTACATCCCTATCACATCTAAGACCTTCCAGCAGATCAACTACACCTGCATTGCCATCACTCTCACATCTCAGGATTTAGACTCACTCAACTTGATACCGTATATGGCAACGAGCACCCAGGATACTTTCATTACTCTGATGTCATCCACAGTTCAGGATGTCATTGGCAACCGTGCACCAGCCATCACAACGAGCAACGCTTTCCAAATAACGCAATTTGTTCCTGATATGATGAACCCCAATGTAACGCGTTTCCAGCTTGACCTGACCAACAATACTATCACTCTGAGCTTCAGCAAAGTGGTGGACCCTCAGACCATCAATATATCTAACATACTACTACAGGACACTAGTTTAAGTACATCACGCATGGTCGGCTTCACTGGATACATGTCAGCGACACGAAATAAGAGAATAATTGTCATCACACTTTACCAACAAGACGTAAACACACTAAATGCCATCGGTGTTTGTTATAACATCAGTACCTGTTACGTGGCTGTGCAGAAATGGTTCATTGCAGACAAATATGGGAATCCTGTCCTTACCACTGCCCCCATCCGGGCCTCCAATTTTACCAATGACACTAAGCTTCCTCAATTTGTACAATTCCTGAGCTTTGATATAAACACCGGTACAATGATATTGCAGTTTTCAGAGACTATCGCAAAGACCTCAGTGAAACTGAACACGCTGAAGTTTCAGAGCACACCTAATGGGACAGGCGTGGACTCAACATCGCAGACACTGACTGGTGGAACAGTTGTTGCCACCAGCAGCAACCTTGTCATTGTGATGTCCACATCTGATCTCAATGCCCTCAAAACCAACAAGGTGCTATGCAGGCAGAGGTCTACCTGCTATATTCGCTTCCCTATCAATTTTGCTCAGAATGTCTTTGGTACACAACTGGCTAGTGCCATTGTGAATTCATTACAGCCCAATTCCAGAGATTACCCTCTTGAATTCATTCCAGATGAAACCGGTCCAACCCTGACATCTTTCTACCTCAACCTTGAGAATGGAACACTCACACTCACATTCAGTGAAATTGTGTTAAATGTCACCTTCTCAGCGACCTCAATCACCATTCAAGATGGCTTCCTAGCAACTACCTCATACACACTTACTGCCAGTAGCACCGCCAGATTATTCAGCACAAATATTGTCACAGTGCAACTTTCATCAATGGATATATTGTCAATCAAAGGGACACCTGGCCTTGCCACTTCTGTGGCTACCACCTATCTTGTCCACCCAAGCACCCTTGTGTCAGATGTGTTCTACAACCCAGCTATATCAAGGCTAAATGGTGTGAATTCATTGCAGGCGACTCAGTTGGCAAATGATACCACTTCACCCACATTCACGTCATTTGCTCAGTACACTCCACATGGTGGACAATTGCTACTGCTGTTCTCTGAACCAATGGACTACACAAAGGTGAACTACTCACTGATCACTCTACAGTCAACAGCATCCAGCTCGATGGGAAGCCTCCTCAAGCTCTCTCCTGGCTCAGCCACATTGGACACCACAAAATACGGGCTCGTTATCACCCTGGCACTGAGTGACCAACTCTACTTGAAGCAGCAGACCAGCCTGGCTGTCAACAAGACCACCACTTACATATCAGTCCAGCGCGGGGCATTTGCTGACCATGTAGGGCTCTATACTACATCAAACACTTCAGTGGTTTTAGCCTACATAGCAAGCACTGCTGCCCCAACCCTAATTGGGTTCACATTGGACATGCAAAATGCGCAACTGTTCCTAACATATGACGACCTTATTAATCCAACTGTGTATGTACCTCAAGGAATCACCTTTCAGAGCTCGGACATTTCTTATGCAAGCCAACGCTACACACTGACAGGAGGCGCTGCGATATCCAATTCTACAATTGGGTTTGTGGTCTATACCAACCTGACACTTTTTGACCTCCAATACCTCAAGTACACTCAAGGGTTGGCCAAGAGCCTCACCAATACCTATATTGATGCTTCTTCCTCTGTTACAGTGGACAGAAATGGTGGTGTTGTTTCAGCTTCCTTTGTCCAAGCAAAGGTATACATTAAAGACACTACCTCACCAAATGTTTTAGCTTTCTATGTTGATCTCAATGCCGGAGTGCTTCGCATCGTTGCTGATGAGCCTCTTAATCCAAGCTCTTACAAACCTGCTGGCTTCATCTTCCAAAACACACCCAACAATTCAGCCATGTTTGTACACTCCGTCATATTGACGGGAGGAATGGCATCACAGGTTCCTTCTCCCATCATTGAGATCGATATTCAGTTGGATAATTATGACCTAAATGCACTTAAAGAGCAACCTGACTTTGTCTCTGATCGCATATACCTCTCACTCACAGCTTCAGCTCTTGCTGACTTTGCTGGTAACCCCGTAATTCCCATATCCGGTATGGCAGCTATCAACATCTCGTCCTTCATCGCAGACACAACCCCGCCAAGAGTGAGTCGCTTCATCCTAGACCTCAACAATGGGCAGGTCACCTTCAGCTTCAGCGAAGTTGTGAGCTACAACGCTTTTAATGCATCTAGCACCAAACTGCAGTGCACGTCTGGTTCCCAGTCCATTAACATTACGCTTTCTGCACTGAACCCCTTGTCCACGAGCACAGTCAACAACTTCACAGACACCATTCCCTTCCACCTCACAACTGCAGACCTGAACCGGATTAAGATATACTGCCAATCATCTATCACCACCACATTCAACAATGGCATCACCTATGACAGCAGTAACAACCTTCTCGTTGGTGCTCCTAGCAGTAATCCTCTTCTTGTAACATCCATTCCTGATAGCACCCCGCCGCAAGTCCAATTCATGGTCCTAGACCTCAACATTGGTTCACTGGTGGTGACATTAGATGAACCATTCAATTCAATATCTGTGAAGCCTGAACTTGTCACCATAACCAACAGTATCACCAATCCAACAACGCATTATACTCTTGCTGGTGCAACTCAATCCAATATAGATCCTCTCACTTTCTCACTCAACTTCTCTGGTGACCTCCTCAATGCTCTTATAAGTCTCGTTGCTGGAGCAAATGGACTTCCTAGTCCCATTAGAATCACTCCGGGTGTGTCCTTTGATGAATTTGTGCAG
Source organism: Eunapius fragilis (assembly GCA_963681505.1). NCBI lineage: Eukaryota > Metazoa > Porifera > Demospongiae > Spongillida > Spongillidae > Eunapius > Eunapius fragilis. The sequence continues at coordinate 9,395,400 of OY811976.1, read as the reverse complement.
GACCTCAACCCTTTGAACCCAAACAAGATTGTACCTGTTATACTGCTGCCAAACATCACCATACCCAATGCAGTGTCTCCCCAGCTATCAAGCTTTGCTCTTGACATGAACCACGCACTCCTTACTCTGACTTTCACAGCACCAATGCTTGTGAGCACACTAAATACGTCAGGTATTACCATCCAAGGGGCTGCATATGACATCAACAGATACACACTTACATCCAGCTCTAGCGGGGTACAGAACACTCCTCAGATCATCACTGTTACCCTGGGTGACCAAGACCTCAATGCTGTAAAGGCCATACCAACTGTTGCCAAAGAGATGGACGATACATTTATCGCTATTGCTGCCATTGCCATTCAAGATGCTTTCGGCAATGCACTTAGTCCAATCACGAATGGCTTTGCACTTCCTGTTACTGAATATCAACAGGACACTATCTCACCCGCTCTGCTATCCTTCACCTTTGGACCCCTTAATGGCCGTGTGTCTCTGTCCCTCACCTTCGATGAAGCCATCAATGCATCCTCTGTCAACCTGGGCGACATTACCCTCAGCTCCATGCAGGATGCAACCAACATCATGGCGGTGCTGTATACACTCACATCATCCATCCCACTCCCAGTGAACAACAAAATCATCACTATTCCTCTCAGTGACAATGGCCCCCAGTCAGACCTCTTCATGATAATCAACACTAAAACACCGTTAGGCCAACCGATGACTACAACATACCTGTACTTTGATGCAGTTGCCTTCTCCGACATGCAGGGAAACATGGTGATTCCCGTACCTGACACCATGGCAGTGCCATCAAGCAATACCATTAGTGACCTAATGCCACCATCTCTGCTCAACTTCACGCTTGACATGAATAGAGGTGTTATTTCACTGACGTTTTCAGAACCTATAGTTCTGAAGTCGTTTGATCTCATGAAGCTCATGCTTCAAGGAAGCATCTCAGCAGGTCCCTTCGTCACTCTCACTGGTGGTAATGTGACTGCTGTCAGCAACACCACTTTCCTTGCTTACCTTACATCCACTGATCTGAACAGTATCAAAACGCTCCAGCCTGCACTTACTGCGACCAATACTTATGCTTCCCTTACCTATGGACTAGCTGCAGATCTCACTGGTATATATGTCCTCCCCATATATAGTACTTCAGCCCTGAAGGCCAGCGGTTTCACAAAGGACACCAGCACTCCTCAGCTGTTGGGGTTCCAGCTCAGCTTTGTTGGTACTGGAACTCTTACCCTCACTTTCACAGAGGCAGTGATAATTCTTCAGAGCAACATCAACCAGTTTGTGCTCCAGAGTACTGCAAGTGGTGGCAGTGGCTTTGTTTCATTCAGATTCGATCCTACCTTGACCACTTTAAGCTACAGCAGCTCTGTTGTGGTTTTCAATATGGCATCTTCTGACAAACTCTCACTTCAGGCAATGACCAAGATTGCAACAAGTGTCAATAATACCTATATCAGTGTGGCCTCAACTGCTGCCCAGGACTTGGCTGGAAACTCTCTTCTTCCAATTTTCCCAGGTGCACCCTTGCAGGCATCAAAAGTAACCTTGGACAACCTTCCACCCACAGTGATGCAATTCTACATTGACATGAATCTCGGCACCTTGGAGCTATATGCTGACGGCACAGTGCAGGCTGTATTCAGTCCGGCTGCATACACACTGCAGAATGCTGCCACAGCTCCCACTGCTACATTTGCCCTCCAGAGCAGCGCTCTGATTCGTTTCACCAGCTTCACCACCTTTGCAGTAGCAATCAGCACGTCAGACTTGAATGCGCTCAAGACGAGTGGCATCTGTACATACAACACCTCCTGCTTCCTCACTTATGCAGCTGGGGCATTGTTGAACAGCAAGGGCATACCCTCCACCAACCTCACTGTTGGTATACCACCTGCTAAGTTCACACGGGACACTTCCAGTCCAACCCTCATTGCTTTCACCCGGTTCAATGCTGCCACCTCAGTGATCATGTTGAACTTTTCAGAGCCGGTGATAAGCTCCTCTTTCACACCTCAAGGAGTGACTCTTCAGTCTCTCTTCTCGGGCACCACAGACTTGGCTGTCTACAGCCTTACAGGTGGCTCTGTCCTGAGCACAGGAAACGTGCTTTTGGTCACCATCAGCCTCTCCTCTACTGATGCCAATGCAATAAAACTGAACTCTTACCTCTGCACCACAAGGGGCAACTGCTATGTCACCCTTGGTGCAAATACCATCACAGATGTAGCTGGAAATCAGCTCACCCCACAGGCTGTTGGCTTGCTTGTAGACAGTTACATCTTCGACACAATCCCACCAGTTCTTCTCAACTTCACTGTGAACATGAACAGTGGAAATGCCACCCTTTCCTTCTCCAAGCCAGTGTTTGCCACAGGGTTTCTTGTTTCAGCCATCACCCTGCTGGGTAAGCCCAACACCACCACTACCTACAGGCTAACAAGCAGCACTGCCTCCACCAGCGATGGGCAGGTGATCACTGTGTACTTTTCAATGTTCGATCTCAACAAGATCAAGAACTCCACCTTTGCCAAGAGCATTGCTGATACATATCTGGCCATTGATAGCTCTGCAACAACAGACTTGTCTTTGAAACGCAACTCACTGATGCCAATAACTACATCTAATCCACTCCAGGCATCCAAGTACATCAAAGACCAAACCCCACCTGTGCTGCAGAATATAATTTTGGATTTGAACAGTGGCCTTCTGCAACTGGATTTCAATGAACCTGTGAACACTACCATCATTAACTTTAGCAACATTGCTGTAACTTTACTACCTGGAAGCCCGACTGTCACTCTTACAGGGGGAAGCATTATCTCAGCTGTGATTGGTGAATCATTCATCGTCACAGTGTCCCTCACACCTCAAGACCTCCTGCAGCTCAAACTGTCCACTAACATGCTGGCAATAACTGGTGCCTCAGTAGAATTTGGAGCCAACACAGTTACTGATGTTGCCAGTAATGCAAACACCAGTGCAGTGCTCCTTAATGCCTCCACTGTCATTCCAGACTCATCAAGCCCAGCCCTAATCCAGTTCACACTGGACATCACAACCGGCACTCTGTATCTCACCTTCAGTGATGTTGTTGCTCCAACGTATCCTAGCCTGCAGTTTGATCCAACTGGCATCACCCTTCAAGCGTCCACATTCAGGGGATCAAACAACTATTTCACTCTGACAAGTCAGAGCCAGACAAGCAGTCCTTCAGGCTATGTGATTGTCGTCGACCTGAACAGTGATCTTCTCAGTATCCTAAACAACCCTTACTTTGGTAGCAGTGTAACAAACACCTATATCACCATACAAGCTGGTACCATTCAGAGTATATTTGGGCAGAACATCCAGGCCATCATAAATGGTAAGGCGCTGCAAGCCAGCCTGGTGATAGCTCGCAACATTACCACCGTGCTCACATCATTCCCCATCTTCGACCTCAACCTGGGCCGATTGACTCTAAGCTTCTCCTACTACATTGACGTAACATCCATCATCTTCCCACAGATCTTCCTTCAGAGTGCACCACTGGCTGTGCCACAGACCATGTATGCACTAACCTCTTCAATGGCAACTGCCTCTGGCACAAACGTGACCATATTTTTGTCCAGCTTTGACTTGAGGGGTATCCAGAGCATACGTGGTCTAGCTACCTCCAGGGAAACAACTTACATCTCTTTCAACTCAACCACACTGAGGGATGTCGCGCACAATCTGGTCGCCCCTGTGCTTAATGGTAATGCCACTCAGGTCTCTGTGTTTGTACAAGACACCACAGCACCATTCGTCACACGCTTCACACTAGATCTCAATACAGGATCCCTGGTTATTACTTTCTCAGAAGTAGTCAACATCCCTGCGCTAGCTCCCTCTCAGATTGGTCTGCAGAGCAGGCAGAATGTAAACCTTGGTGTGACCCGGTCTGTCCAGTTGACAGGCAGTCAGCTTCAGAGCACTCTGTTTTCAAATGTGGCATCCCTATGGCTTCCAGTTCCTGTACTCCAGACATTTTCAAGTTCATTTGGAACCCTGCAGTCCAACACATATCTGACGCTCACTGCACAAACCGTCTCAGATTTAAGCAACAACCCAGTTGTTCCAATCCTTAGCACAGATGCCCTTCCACCATCAACACCCATAACAGCTGACACAAGCTCACCTGCATTGGTTGCATTCGACTTCAACCTGGGCACCTCAACTCTCACTCTTGTCTGGTCAAAGCCCGTCAATGTGTCATCCCTCAATGTTACTCTAATAACTATCCAGGGTTCAGCCACAGCAGTAGCTGGCAGCACCTACAAACTGACTGGCTATCAAGCACTGAGTCCAAGTGCTGCAGTCACCAATGTCACTCTGTCCATTGCTGATGGCATCTTCTTAAGGATGGCAGCTGGTTTTGCCACAAATAAAGGCAATACGTACATCACAATTGGTAGCGGTGCAGTACTAGACATTAGCCAACATCCTTCGACTGCCATTACTAATGGAATGGCCCAACAAGTGAGAACATTTACAGCTGACAATCTACCACCCAAAGTCACATCTTTTGCACTGGACTTCAATGTGGGCACACTGAGCATAACATTTGATGAATTAGTGGCTTCGTTGAATCCAAGCGCAATTCTAATTCAAAATGATGCTGCGAGTCCAACCACATCTTACAACCTACAGTACAGCAGCCTTCAGTCCATTGTTCAGAACATTGCAACCATCAGCCTTGGACTTCCTGATTTAGATAACCTTGAAATAGCAAGCCTGACCAATGCTACCTTTATCGCCTTGCTGAATGGCTCCACTTCTGACATCTTCAACAATGTTGTCACAGCAATCACAGTTCAAACTCCTAAAGGTACAATCATCCCAGACACAGTTAGTCCATCTCTGCTGTCATTCATCCTGAGCCTAACAACAGAGCAACTGTACCTCAATTTCTCTGAAGTGATCAGGATCAGTGACCTTTACCTTCCTAACCTCACCATTCAGAGCACTTATAATTTGCCAGTGCCTTCATACAGCCTCGGACAGTCTTCTGCCACCTTGCCAAATGGAAGGAACATCACCATAAACCTTGCTGGATCTGATGCTATCAGCATTAAGGCAAATCCTGCACTGGGTAGAAATACATCCAGCACATACCTATCCTTTAGTGCACAGTTTGCTCGTGACCCATTTGGAAACAGCATTGTGCCAATCCTATCCAGCAGCGCAAAGCAAGCATTGTACATCATCCCAGACACCAGCCAACCAAAACTGCTCCAATTCATTGTGGATCTCTCTGCAAACGTGATCATCCTGCAGTTCTCTGAGGCAGTCAGTGCAGCCAGTTTGAACCTGCAGGGACTCACTTTCTACTCAAGATCCAATGGCACTGGAATAACACTGCGCCTATCCGGAGGGTACTACTCCACAAACATTGCAGCCTCCATCAACATCACATTGATGGCTATAGATACTCTGTTTGTGGAACAGCAAGCTCTGTTAGGTACATTCTTCTCACACGTCAGCAACACCTTCCTCAGCATGACCCCGCAGGCGATAAACGACACCTCAGGAAATCCAGTGATGTCTATTCCAGCCAGCATGCCCTACCCCGCCTATCAGATCATTCCAGACATTGTAGGACCCTTCGTGGTGGCTTGGACGTTGGACCTGAACAACGGCAACATGACCATCCATTTTGACAAGCCAGTTCAAGCCAGTTCCTTCAACATTAGTGGCATCACTCTTGTGGGAGCCAACATTTCGTTCTACTACACTTTGACAACCATTGCCACAGCTGCATCAGCAAACTATTACACGAACATTATCATAATATTGTCTGCTGCAGACCGTGATGGTATCAGCTCTAGACCCATCTGTAACTCCACCAATGACTGCTACCTGAGCCACGGTGCTGGCATTGTCCTTGACCTGTTCAACAACTCTGCTATTGCCAGACCTCCATCAGTTGCCATTCAAGCCAGCCTGTTAGGAATGGACTTCAACCAACCTGTGTACACTCAGTACCTTCTTTTTGATAGGAATTCTGGAACAATACAGCTGCAGTTCTCTGAGACCCTGTACGGTGCCTCAGTAAAGCTACCACTTCTGACCTTCCAGGCAAATTACTTCTCAGGCGCCCTACCCAACTACACCCTCTCAGCAAGCAGCAGTGTGTTGAGCAGCTCTTCCCTGGTTTTAACCATCCAACTTAGCAGCCAGGATCTCAACAACTTGAAGAAGACAATTGGCCTATGTTCAGATCGAGCCAGCTGTGTGGCAGTGTTTGGTTCGAAGTTTGCCACAGACTTTGCAGGAAACTACATCAAGGCATTCACGCTCACCTCAACTGACCTCAGAATCTATCCTAATCAATTCATACCTGATACCACACCATCGTTGATCATCCAATTCCAACTCTACCTTGAGACAGGAACTCTCACGGTCACATTCGACGAACCAATCAGTAGTGCGATTGCATTTGACATTGCGCTTCAGAATGCTTTCAATGCCACCGTTATCTATCAACTCACCACCCAGAGAGTCCTAAGCCCCTATTCAGATGTGGTCACTTTCAACCTAAGCAATGCCGATATATACAACTTGAAAGGAACACCTGGCCTAGCAAAGACGGTTAACAACACCTATCTTACTAACATTGCAGCCGTCTCCAAGGACATTAATACCATTTCCAACTTGGCAGTACCCAGGATAAATGGAATTAATCCTTTGCCAGCTTTGTACGTTCAGCCTGATGTAACTTCACCAGTTCCACTGCAGTTCCTATTGTTTGATCTCAACAGCCTCACCTTAAAGGTCAACTTCTCAGAGCCTGTTGATCCTAGCAGTTTCACTGCCTCGCTGGTGACATTATTCTCTGCTGCAAATGGAGGAACCAGTTACACATTGACTGGTGGAACTCCATCCCTGGTTGCTGGAAATAATGGTCTCGTCAGTGTCCTACAAGTCAAGCTGGCTGACAAAGATGTTATAAATCTTCACAACCTAACTGGCATTGCGACCACAACAGCTAACACATTTATATCATTCATGAATGGAGCTATTAAAGACTTCAGTGGCAACAGTGTTAATAATGTGTATACAACTCGATTCCAGGCTGCATCAGTCATCGTTGATACCAGCAAGGTTTCTCTTGCTGCCTTCACACTAGACATGAATTCTAACACCCTCACACTAAACTTCAGCAACATTGTCAGGGCTGCCACATTCCAGTCAACGCAAATCACACTTCAAGGATCAGCAACTGGTGGAACCTCATACACCCTGACTGGAGGCATCAGTTCTAGCAGTGATGGGTACACTGTTGTTCTACCACTCTTGCCACAAGATGCCGATCAACTGCGTATCAGAACAGGTCTGGCTACCAGTGCAACAAACACTTACCTGTCTATGACGAACAATGTGGTTCAGGACTACAATGGATTTGGCATCGTGGCTATTCCAACGTCAACGGCCTTGCAGGTTACTGTGTTCATTGTGGACATGACACCTCCAGCCCTCTTAAACTTCACCCTGAGTATTGAACAGGGCTTGGTTGTTTTCTACTTCTCAAAGATCATGAATCCAAATTCATACAACCCTTCTGGCTTCACTTTCCAGACAGTCAGTGATACAAGTGGCTCCTCATATAGTGCATACACCTTGACAGCTGGTACAGCATACGTGGGGCTGTCGTACAGGTTCATCAATCTCACCCTGACATCTGAGGACCTCAATGCCCTAAAGATGGCGCAGCTAACAGCAGCAAATACCTATTTGTCTGTTGCACGTGGTGCCATCTTTGACACTGCAAACAACTCGGTCGTTCCCATCCTGTCGACTTATGCACTACTGGCATCAACATACGTATCAGACATTACCCCACCGTCAATAATTGGTGCAACCCTGGATCTCAACGCCGGAGCTCTCTTGGTAACATTCACTGAGGCAGTGATGGCTTCCAACTTCAACCAAAGAGTATTTATCCAGGCCACTGCTGGATTAAATGCAGTGATGCTAAGTCCAACCTCTGCCCAGGTGTATATTGCTCCTCACTCCTCTGTCATTCAACTCCTTTTCTCGGACTCTGATCTCTACACCCTTAAACACAATCCAGGAGGACCTATACTGTCCAACAGTGTCCTTGTGACCATGAACACTACCAATATTATGGACTACTCTGGCTTAAACCTTACCAACAATGTCACCACCACACTGCTTGCCCTCATCATCTATGACACCACTGGCCCCATTCCCATCAATGCTTCGCTTGATCTGACCCTAGGATTGCTTTCCATCACTTACAATGAAGCCATCTTGTCTATAGTGAACGTCTCTACCATCTCCATACTGAACCCAGTGACCGGTAGCTTTATTATCCAGTTGGATAGTTCTACAATACCATTAACACCCACTGGACGTACTGCAAAGTTTGCTATACCATCTGGTTACGTTAATACCATCAGCTCCTCGGTAATTGGGCTTCAAAACATAACACTAAATATCGCAAGTGGACTTTTAACTGATATCCTGGGACTACAGTCTCCTGCTTACATCGTTCCATATGCATCACTATCTCTGGACAATACACCACCAGTGCTTCAGCAGTATACAATTGACATGAACACAGGTCTGATGCAGTTAACCTTCTCCAAGTCCATCAGTGCAAACGACACACTCCTCAGCCAAATAACGCTGCAGAACTTGCCCCAAAATCCCACGGCATATATTCAGCTCACCTCTGGAAACCTGTCTGTGCAAGCCAACATTCTATCCATTCAGCTATCCAAAATTCAGCTGAACCTGATCAAAGAGCTTGGAAGTGTTGGATATGGCACGCAATCCACTTTCCTATCCATCCAGGCTGGAACACTCACAGATCTGCTAGGGAACGCAATCCTCTCTGCACTGCCACTTCAGGCAAGCAGCATAGTACCAAACGTGGTTGCTCCCATCATCACTAGCTTTGCCTTTGAATTCACAAACAATGGTTCCGCACCAGCAGCACTCACCCTTACCTTCACCGAACCCATCAATGCTACCTCCATTGTGCTATCCGGTCTCACCCTTCAGAACACTAGTACTGGAAGCGATGGTGCATCTTACACCTTGAAAGACAGCAGGATTCCATCCATATTTGCAAGCACTGTCCCCATAGTGCTCACCAATGCAGACCTCAAGGGCATTTCCACTGTGGCTGGCCTTGGTACCTCCACTGGCAGTACTTACCTCAGTGTGTCGGCAGGTGCAGTGAGAGATGGTTTTGATGTTGGTGTTGTAGCATCAAACCTTCCTGTCACGCCACCTCTCATTGACCTCCTGCCTCCGACTCTTCTGTCCTTCACTCTTGATCTCACACAGCAGGTCATTGTCTTCCTCTTTGATCAGCCTGTGCAGGGCAGTACGTTCAACAGTTCAAAACTGACCATTCAGAGTGCTGCTTCCAGCACACCAGTACCGTCCTACACATTCACTGGAGCTGGATCTGTTTATCAAGCTCACAATGACACCATCTCACTAACGTGTAGTATGTCCGACATTGACGGAATAAATGGAATTCTCGGCCTAGCAGTCTCACAGAATACAACCTACATGTCTCTGGCTGAAGGACTAATTCAAGACATGTCAGGGTATCCATCCTATGTAATCCCAGTATCAAATGCACTCATGGCTTCAATATACACTCCTAACACTGCAATGAACCTTACTTTGGTGCGTTTCACGGTGAACTTGAACCCAGGTGCACCGATCTCTCTCACCTTCTCTGACACTGTCCTCGCTTCCTCTATCAATGCCAAACTCAACACTTACATCCTCATGAGCAGCCCCACTGGGCCAACACTAAACACCACCTTTGCTGGTGCCCAGCCCATTGTATCCAGCTCCACTGTTATTAACATCTACCTGAGCTTCCAAACGAGGGATTACCTCCTGGCTAACATTCCCTACATTGCTAATACAAAGTATAACACCTACTTGTCCATTCCAGCTTTGGGAGCCCAAACTAAAAATGGCCTGTACATCAGTGCAGTAGTAATGATGGCAGATGATGTAGTTCCTAACTCTTTGCCACCCAGCATTAGAGCCTTTGCATTTGATCTCAACAGCGGACTGCTCAACATCTCATTCGATTCATCTGTGCAAGGAAGTACCTTCAATATTACTGCATTCCTTCTGCAGAACGCCCTGGTCAGCCCTGTAACTACATACTCCATTCTATCTCCACTGAATCCACAGACTGGAATTATTGCATCCATTACACTGTCAGTGGTATCTGACCTTTACAATCTCAAGCTCCTTGGAGTGTGTACCAGTGCTTCCAACTGCTATCTTAGCTTTGCCAGAAATGCATTCCAAGATGCCTTCAACACCCCATCTGCCAATGGAACTCTGCCTGTAAGCAGTTACATAGGTGATACAGTGGGACCATTCCTCACCAACAGCAAGTTTGCATCCTTCAACCTGGGCACAGGCATGGTAGTTCTTGAGTTCAATGAACCAGTACAGCCATCATGGTTCGTGCCTTCTGGTGTCCACCTGCAATCCCTGTTCTCTGCAACAGACTCCCTTGCAAGCTTTACACTAACCGGAGGAAGCATGGTCACCAACGGTCGCTTTGCTACTATCATTTTGTCCCCCGCAGACCTAGTGACAATTCAGACCAATCCCAACCTTTGCACTTGGCGTGGAAACTGCTACACTGCCTTAGATGCTGCTACCTTCAAAGATGTGTCTAACAACAACAACATGGTCGCATCTGAGGATCCATCACTGATTGTCCTTCAGTTTATTGCCGACAGTGTTCGTCCATTCCTGTTGCAGTACCTGCTGGACATGAATGCACCTGTCCTTGTCCTCAACTTCTCCGAGTCTGTGAACCCTGCAACGCTCCGTTCAGGCAGCTTGACCTTGCAGGATGCAGCCAACGGGTCGGTGTTCTATTCTCTCACCAACAGCCAGACTTCCAGTTTGCCAGGTACTGTTATCACCATCACACTCTCTCAGATTGATTCAAACCTCCTCAAGAGCACTTTGATTGCCAATCTGCAACAAAGCGTTTACATCTCTTTGGACAGTAGTGCAATCTCTGATTTGGCCCGCGTTCCTAACAGCGTGGTTCCCATCAACAGAACAGCTGGTCTGCGAGGCAAGTACATACCAGACACCACAAAACCCACACTACTAAACTACACACTGGATCTTCAGCTCAACAACCTAATCCTCACTTTTAGCGAAGCCATGAACACCAAGACACTGTTCGTAACTCAGCTTTCATTCACTACCCCTCCCCTGACCTTGTCTGGAGGCACGATCACTTCAAACACCATCACTACCACCCATATCATCACAATTGCACTCCAAACATCTGATCAGATCAACGTGAAGTCCAGCATGGTTACCCAGACCTATCTCACCTTCCCACAAGGAACTGCCAGTGACGTGGCAGGTAACCCAATCAACGCATTCTTGGGAACCATCCCAGCTGTAGTTATACCCGATGCATCTCCCCCTCACCTGGTCAGCTTCACGCTTAACATGGTCACTGGGGTTTTGAATCTGCTCTTCAACGACGTAGTGCTGCCCTCAACCTTCAATGCACCCAGCATCACCCTCCAGTCCAAGAACATCAGAGCCTATGGAAGCTACTACCAGCTCACGGCGGCCAGCACAACCACCAGTCCAAACGGATACACAGTCATTGTAAACCTCAACAACGATCTCATTGGTATTAAGGCAGCGGGACAGATTGGTGTTTGGCAAAACCTTACATACATCACGATCCAAGCTGATGCCATTGCAGGTCCCTACCAGAATGTCTATGCCATAGTGAATGGAAAGGCCCTGCTTGCCTCTGGCCTAGTGCCTGACACCACCTCCCCAATGCTAAGTAGCTTTGTTCTGGACCTCAACACTGGTGCTGTGATACTGACCTTCAGCGATATCATGGATCCAAATTCTGTGGTATTGGGTGGAATTGTGATCCAGAACACTGCCCAAGGAGGTGCAAGCTATTCCCTGACGCAGAGTAGCAACTTCACACGACTGCAAGCCGCCAACGTTATCCAGGTCACCCTTTCAGTGCAGGACCTGAACGGAGTCAAGTCACTCCTCACTGTAGGAGCGACCACCAATAACACCTTCCTGAGCATTGCTAGCTATTCTGCCAAGGACAGCTCGGGAAATCCGGTCATAGCCATCAACAGTTCAAGTGCTCTACGTGCTGCACAGCTTTTGGTTGACAACATTCCACCACGCCTGCTTTCATTTGAGCTGGACCTGAACCAAGCACTCCTAACATTCACCTTCAGTGAGACCATCGACATCACTCACATCAATCCTTATGGAATCACATTGCAGAACACCTCCGATGGAATCTCCGGAGTCGGTCTGTCACTGTCATCAGGTGTAATCTCCAGCATTATGAATGTTGCTGTGTTGCCACTCCGCATGGTTGACAATGACTACGCTTCACTCCTGAAGCTGGTATACCTTGGTACTGCTGTCAACAATACCTTCATTTCAGTTGCACCAGACACCTTCACTGACACCAGTGGAAACGGAATTGTGACCATCCCTACCACCAAAGCCTTGCAAGTGACTAAGGTCGTGTTGAGTACTGCCCAACCAGCTGTCCAGGGCTACACGTTTAACCTTGGAGCTGGCACCATCACCCTCACCTTCACAAAGGTTGTTGATATCACTACTCTGAACCCTACTCAACTCACCATCCAAGGAATGGCAAACATTACTGGCAGCGTAGCTTCCCTAGTCCTCACGGGAGGCCAAGCTAGTGGGCTCACACCTCAGGTCATCACCTTGCAGCTAGCAGTAGCAGACACCCGATACATCAAGAACTCTAGCATGCTGGCCTCTGGCATGAACACAACATTCATCTCCTTCACCTCTGCTCTAGTCACGGACTATTCAGGAATGGGCGTGGTTTCAGTGTCCAATCAAACTGCACTGCCTGCTCAGAGTTTTGTGCCAGATACTACATCACCCAATTTGATTGCATTTAACCTGTACCTGAACAATGGAACAGTGGTGCTGGTGTTTGATGAAGCCATTACTCTTATCCCAACCAGTGTTAGCTCCATACTGATCCAGAACGTGTCCCTCACTGGTGCAACTCCAGTTCAGACAAACATGTACACCCTAACCATTGCACTTACAAAGGCTAACCTATTAGCAATTACTGCAGCCCCAGGCTTTGGTCCAGCCAACACAACATTTGTCCTGCTCTCAACAGGAATGGCAATTGACTTCTATGGCAACCAGATAACCATCCAGCAGTTCTATGCCACTTCAGTAATACCAGACACCACAGACCCAATGCTTGTTTCCTTCTCACTGGACTACAATTATGAAACCCTACTCCTCACATTTGACAAGACCATTAACCCCCAAACTTTTGTGCCGGAAACTGTCACCCTTCTAGCACAATCGGCCAGTGAGATGTTCACTCTCACAAACAACTCCATTCCAGCATCTTACCTACCAAGCTATATTCTTGCCATTCGCCTTGGTCCCCAGGAGCTGACCATGTTGCGAGGATATATGAAACTTGGCAATAGCATCAACTCCACATTTGTGATGTTGCAGAATGCCACTGTGCTTGACATATATGGTAACCCCTCAGTTCCCACCACCGTGGGTGCTAGCGCCATACAGCAGTACACAGTACGGCCAATCCTGACCTCCTTTGACCTCAACATGAACAGTGGCACTTTGGTCCTGTACTTCTCACAAGTGATCATCCCAACTACTTTCCAGCCGACATTTGTGACACTGCAGAACTATTTCTCTTCACCAACTGCAAACAAGACGCTCACTGGAGGCACTGTTTCTAACCCTTCCACTAATTCCAGAATCATAAATCTCCAGTTGACAGCAAGTGACACACTCTACATCAAGTCAGTGTCAAATTTAGCCAAAACCCTGAACACAACATTCCTATCTGTGGTTGAGGCCAGTGCACTCAACTTATACAGCTTTAATTCCACACCCATTTTCACCAATGCAGCTATTCGTGTCAGCAAGCTCACGCTAGACACTACACCACCCCGCATCACGGTCTTTGACCTGCTACTCCTAAACAGCACCCTTGTGGTCTATTTCGATGAACCAGTCAACTCCAGCTCATTTTATCCAACTTCTGTTGTTCTTCAGAGCACCATATCAGGCCTTGGTGCAACCTACAACCTGTCTGGAGGCTTTGTGTCTTCCACCAATGCTGTTGGATCAGTGACCATCACCCTACTGACGGCTGATGCAGTCAACTTACTGCAAAGGCGGACACTCTGCACCAATATCTCTAACTGTTACCTCACTGCAACCGCAGGCATGGTGGGAGATGTTGTTGGAAATGTCTTCGTAAATATCCCACCGAACGTTGTACCAGTATCCCGACTGGTTATAGACCTAACACCGCCCAAACTTGTAGGATTTGTTCTACTTGATTTCAACACTGGCCTCCTGGTTCTGAACTTCAGCAAGATCGTTGATCCAGGCTCCATCCAGTATACAAGCCTCTCCCTGTACGATGGTCCATTTTCCTCAGGCAGCTACGTAGCTCTCACTGGAGGCTCAGCAAGCACCATGGGCACTACGCTGACCATCACGCTGACTCAAAAGGACCTCGACAGCATCAAGCTAGCTCCATCCCTCTGCCGTTCGACTTATGCCTGCTGGGTGAGGCTGAGTTCCACTTTCATCAGAGACCTGACCAGCAATCCTGTGGTACCAGTACTAACAACAGGGACACCTGATTTTGCAGTAGACACCCCTCAGACCTTGAAAGGGCAAACCACGCCTCCATATATTGTAGGGTTCAACTTGAATATGAACACCAGATCGCTGGTCATCAGCTTCAACGAGGTGGTCCTATCCTCCGTCAATGCACCAGCCATAACGTTTGCCTCAGATGCCAACAGTACCTACACTTACACCCTTGCTGCGGGTGATGTGTCCTTGGCTACATCTGTGGCTTCCAGCTTGCTTAACCTGACACTCACAGATGCCGCGATGAACAAGATCAGAGGCGCCTGCCTTCCTGCAGCCTCCAACTACTCGGCCTGTATCGGGGTCAGTGTTAAAAGCACTTACCTTTCTGCTGCAGCTGGTCTAGCTTCAAACCTTTTCCTACTGACCTCTGCTGCTCTCGTTCAACCCATCCCTGTCACAACGTTGGTCACAGACACCTTACCACCCACTGTTGCTCAGTTTGTATCTCTGGACCTTAACACATTCTCAGCACGTGTAAAGTTTAGTGAACCTGTACAGCTGCCAGTCAACCTTAGTGCATTTAGCATCAAGACTGCAGGAGGGACTGTGATTCCATTGCATCTTGGAACATCCTCATACCTGCCCACTGATCCAACTGTTATTCAGTTCTCACTCAGCTCTGCCGACATCTTGGCCATCAAGAACAGCTCGGTTGCTGATCGTGCATCATTTAGAATATTATTAGCTTCCGCTGGAGCAGCTGTGGACCTTGCTGGTATTAGTTCCCTTGCTACATCTTCCACTGGCCTGTCAGTAGTGACCTCCACTTTGGACACACAAACCCCCACCCTCCTGGCATTCCAGTTGGACCTGAATACTGGCCAACTGACGCTGAACTTCAGTGATGTTGTTGATACTAACACTCTCAATCCCACCAAGATAACTCTCCGAAGTAGCCTGGTGACAGCTTACCCCAATTCCACATATACTCTAACAGGAGGATCAGCTGGCCCATCTGACTTTACAGCTGTTGTTACGCTGTCCTCAACAGACCTCAACATAATCAAGACTCTGTCAAATCTCATCATTAATGGCAGCACGTATATTCAGATGACTGCTGATACAATCCAGGATATGTATTTACACCCGGTCAATCCAGTCTTGGGGCTGCAGTCCGCTGCCTTCATTCCCGACACTACTCCTCCTAGAGTGATTGACTTCAGTGTGAACCTGAATACATCCAGGCTCATCATCCTGTTCTCAGAGGTAGTGGACACAACCACCTTCAACATCAGTGCTATAACTCTCCAAAATGCCCCAACAAGCAATGAAAGCGTGGCTAGTTATGCCCTCACTGGAGGAATCATCTCACCTAACCCTACAGCCATCAGTGCTTCCATCCTGCTCACCGTGAACGATCTTAACAACATCAAGCGTCTGGGAAATCTTGCCACATCAACCTACAACACCTATTTAACAGCACTCCCTGGTTTTGTTAACGACACAAGTCGCAACCCTGCACTAGGAGTGTTTGGCCTGAATGCTTCTATATTCAGAACTGACATGGTCCCACCACAGGTGCTCTCTTTCACCCTTGATATGAACACAGGCATCATGGTAGTCACTTTCACTGAAACTGTCAATGCCTCTTCACTAATCGTTTCAGCTCTTGGACTGCAGAGTGATACATCCAGTCCTTCACGGGCATACACACTTGCTGCTGGTAATGTCACTGCTGTCTCTCCTGGGTCAGCTGTGGACCAAGCCATGCGAATCCAACTCAGCACAACAGACCTGAATGAAATCAAGCGTCGCTCTCCACTGGCCACCTCAACAAGCTACACATTCCTCACCTGTTTGCAGGGTGCAGTCCGGGACACGAGTGAAAATGGCCTTATGGCAGTAGACAGTGCCCATGCCATTAAAGCTGCTAATGTCACCCCTGATGCTACCTCACCGCGGCTTACTAGTTTCAACTTGGACCTCAACAGCAACACACTTGTGTTGTCCTTCTCGGAAACTGTGCTGTCTAGTTCACTCAACGTTTTGGACATCACCCTCCAGATCAACTCTTCCATCTTAGGAGCACTTACTTATATCCCTGCATCCAGTAATGCCGGCATTGTATCCGATCCAGTTGTCATGGTGAATTTCAGTATGGCTGATGTAAACCAGATCAAGACCCTTCTCGCCCTAGCTGGCAATGGCAGCACTGTTAGTATCTCACTGACCTCAGGAGCAATCAATGACACCTCTGGAAACCCAGTGCTTGTGGCAATCGACCTACCTGTGTTGTTTATCATTCCAAATACCATTCCACCATCTCTCATCTGCTTCTCACTTAACACATCGACCAATGAGCTTGCACTTACGTTCAGTGCACCAGTCGATCCACAAAGTGTCAACATCACTAGGTTTGTTGTGCTCCAATCTAGAGGGTCCAACAATTCTATCCAGTTGTCTAGTAGTGCTGGTGTTACAGGCAAGCCTGGCACTGCTTTCACCGTGGTGCTTAGTGCAACTGATGCAAATGCTATGAAGCTGAATGGGAAGTTGGCCACGTCAGTCAACAATACCTATCTGTCCCTGTACTCTGGTGCTGTCCGTGACACATTTGGAGTTCCTAGTATCGCCATTGCCTCCACATCAGCCGTACAGGCATGTTCCTACGTCAATGACACTGCTAGCCCAATGTTAATTGCCTTCCAGTTCACCATGACAAACGGACTGTTCCCACTTGTCTTAATTCTGACTTTCAGTGAGCCCATCATTGCCACCTCGTTTAGCCCATTGAATGTCACCCTTCAGACACAGCAGGCAGGTGGCACTACATATACCCTCACAGGTGGAAGCTACCCGTCAAACCCAACCCCTGTTCTATCCATCAATGTCACCGAAATTGACTTCTCTGGAATGAGTCTGATACCATCTCTGCTTATCTCCACAAATACAACATACCTCACCATCCCTAATGCCTCATTTGTTGACCTGCTTGGAAACCGCGGCATCGGCATACCCAGGACGGCAGCACTTCAAGCAGCCGCACTTAGCGTGAATCTTGTCGTTCCCACTCTCCTATCCTACACTCTCGACATGAACACGGGAACCCTACTGCTGTCCTTCTCACAGCCTGTTGTGGCCAGCACCTTCACATCTATCACGCTGCAGAACGCACCGCAGCTGAATGCAAACGCCAGTCTCACACTGTCTGGCGGTAATGCCACATCTGTTGACAGCAACACCGTTGCCATCGTGCTTCAGCCGTCAGACCTCAGTGCTATCAAGGTCAACACGCAGCTTGCCACAAGCAAGGGAACCACATGGCTTTCTGCACTCAGTGGTTTTATCATCGGTACAACAGGGACCCCTGCTTTCTTAGTCAAAGGACTAGAAGCGCTCTCTTTCATTCCAGACTTTACCAGGCCCACTCTTATATCCTACGACGTCTACCTCGATTCCAAGATGGTAGCATTCACATTCTCAGAACCCGTGGATATCACCACTTTTGACCCTACCCAGGTAACCTTCCAGAATGCAATATCTGCCCCAACCACCAAATACACACTGACAGGAGGCACCTCATACCAGCACGTATACAATGTGATTGTCCTTATGCTCACCACAGCCGACGAGAATGCCCTCAAGGCATCACCGAACTTCCTTGATTCAGATAACACAACCTTCCTATCAATACCTGCTGAGCTAGTCCAGGACATGAATGCAAACCCTGTCACCCAGATCAGAACAAGCAATGCACTGCGGGTGCGAGACTTGTTCGAAGACACCAACAAGCCCTACCTGGTGTCATTTACACTTGATCGTGGCCTTAGCATTATCGCCCTAACCTTCAATGAAACCGTGGATGGAAACTCCCTGTACACCCCAAGCATCACCCTGCTCAATGCCAACGTCAACTCCACTGCCAACTACACACTTACCTCAACCAGTGTGCTAGGCGGGACTCCACTGTCTGCAGTCCTAACAATCCAGCTGTCAGCAGCAGATGCCGGAATGATCAAGATTCTCCCACTGTGCCTCGACATTAGCAACTGCTTCATGATATATGATGCTAATTTGGTTGTGGACACCCTGCACTCTGCAGTAATACCACGACCTGCCAACAATTCCCTCAAAGCCACAGCAGTCTATCCTGACACTGTAGCTCCTGTTCTAGTTGGATTTAGTTTCAACAGACAAAATGGTACGATTGTCCTTTCCTTCTCAGAACCTGTGAACGTAAGCACCTTGAACTTCGCAGCCATCTCACTACAGACCTTCAGCATTGCTCCGTACCAACAATACAACCTAACTGGTGGTACAGTAATTCCACCAACAAGCTCTAATACAGTTGCTATCCAACTTAGTGCAGCGGATTTCATCCAGATTCAAATGAGCAATTCCATCTGCTCTGCACAGGGCACTTGCTGGATCGCCATTGGTTCAACACTGGTGAAGGATCTAGCTGGTGTGAGCATTTCCTACATATCTACCACTACTGCTGTCTATGCTGCCACTTTTGTGCCAGACCGAGCCAGACCATTTGTCATGTCATTCTCTCTGGACCTAAGCAGTCAAGCCTTGGCACTGACATTCAGCAAGGCTGTGGATCCTACTAGCATCAACGCTTCTGCCCTTGCCATCCAAAGCAACGCCAATATTTCCACTAATGGATCCGTCTTGCACCGACTAGCAGGTTTCAGTGGACTTGCTGTCAACACCAGTGGTGGCTTGTATGTTATGACAGTTCAGCTGACAGATGTGGATGCCAATGCACTCAGGTCAATGCAGTTTGCAACCAGCATCAATAACACATACTTGAGCATGGACGCTGGCGCCTTCCGTGACACGGCTGTTCCTGCAAATCCTTCAGCCGTCATCAGTCCATTCAGCGCCCTGCAAGCCAGCAGTGTCAAGGGCGACCAGGTTGGTCCCATCCTGCAAAGTTTTGCCCTCAATCTCAACACAGGCACCCTGACATTAACATTCTCTGAGACTGTGCTCTACGCATCGGTAAACACCTCTCAAATCACCCTCTACAGCAGTATCACCATGTCCAACCCTTACCCGCTAACAGGCGGACAGGTCAACACGACAAGTGGGCTCGTTGGGTCTTACGTCATCACCATTGCGCTCACACCACGCGATATCAGCTACCTGAAGCTGAACAAAACCATCGGGACCAGTGTTGCCGACACATTCCTTGCTGTTACTCCATCTGTGGCCAGAGACACAGTTGGAAATGCAGTGGTCAATACAATGGTGGCCCTGCAGGCACTTGCTGTTTACCCAGACTTGGCATTCACCCACCTTATGGCTTTCACTTTCAATGCAAACAATGGACAACTGAACCTTACATTTGACAATGTGATACTCATCAACACATTTGATCCAACTGCTGTCACATTGCAGAATGGGACTAAACTCAACAAAAAAGCCTACGTTACCCTTACCACTGCCCAGAGTGTTGCTACCTACAATGAATACGTTGTTGTAATAATTATGGACCCAATAAACCTGGCTGAACTGAAGCTAATGCAAGGCATTGGGACAAATGTCAATAACACCTACATGACTCTGAGTGCCTATGCAGTTCAGGACCACCTGGGTAATGATGTAATTGCCACAACTAGAGGCATTCAGGCATCACTTGTAATTGCAGACACCATCCCACCTACCTTGCTTGGCTTTGACCTCAATATGAACACCAGCGTCCTTGCGTTGACGTTTTCTGACACTGTCAACCTGTTGACATTCAATCCCTCTGGAATTACTCTTCAGGGTCAATCTGCCTTGTCAACAGCTAATTTCACCTTGACCGGTGGAAGCATTCAGAGATCAGCCTCAGACGCATATGTCATCCTTCTAATGCTCACATCCCAGGATAGCAACAACCTCAAGAAGAATCGGCAGCTTGCAACCAATACAAGCAACACCTACCTGTCTTTGCTTAACACGACAGCAACAGACTCTGCTGGAAACCCTGTTGTTCCAATTCCTTCAAGTGCAGCCAAGCTTATCAACAACTTCACTGCTGACACAACCCCACCTGTCCTATTGTCCTTCTCATTGGACTTGAACACTGGAATACTCCAACTGTCCTTCTCTGAGACAATCAGAAGCTTGTCATATTCTCCAGCCGCCATCACACTTCAGAATGCTGCATCCACCTCACAGGTTACCTCCAACTACACTCTCACAGGGGGCATGGTTGTGGGTACAGACAGTCCCAACATATCCATTGTCTTGTCACAGTTTGATCTCAACATGGTCATGTCGTACCTCAACAGTCTAGGCACATCCTCAACTAACAGCTTCATCACTCTCCTTCCATCAGCCTTCACTGACATGAGCTTCAATGCACTGCAAGTAGTGCCAGCCACCAATGCCTTGCAAGCTACCTTCGTTACAGTATCCACCATCCCTCCTGTTCTGCGTAGCTTCACCTTCAACCGCAATACCTGGCAACTTAGCTTGAACTTCACACAGTACGTCAATCCAGCTTCATTCACTCCCATGAACCTAATCTTGCAGAACAGCTCCAATGCCAGCAGCTACACGACAGCATCCATTTCCCTTGCTGGTGGAGTTGCATCTAGCTACCTGAATGTCCTCACCATCGGACTTGTTCCACCTGACTCATACAACCTCCAGAGCAGGATGGATATTGGTACTTCTGTAGTGAACACCTTCCTTGCTGCACAAAGCAGTTTCGTGTCAAGTGCTTCAGGAGTCAACATGGTGGCCCTCTTCAGTCCCAAGCAAGCCCTGATGGCGGCAGCAGTGTATGTCGATCTGACCCCACCAGTCCTTGTCAACTTCACAC
Source organism: Eunapius fragilis (assembly GCA_963681505.1). Classification (NCBI taxonomy): domain Eukaryota; kingdom Metazoa; phylum Porifera; class Demospongiae; order Spongillida; family Spongillidae; genus Eunapius; species Eunapius fragilis. Next base: position 9,373,844 of record OY811976.1, on the reverse strand, counting down.
TGAACCTGAGCAATGGAAGCATAGTACTGACATTCAATGAGGTCGTAAATGCATCCTCCCTTGCAGTGAGCCAGATCACCATATCTGATGCATCCACCTCACCAAGCGGCATGGTGACCCTTATGACTTCCACCCTGATTAGCCAAAACAGCAACATTCAGGTGATCTTGCTCAGTCCAGCAGACAAGCTGACTATCCAGCAAACCAGTGACTTGGCCAGTAATCAGAGCACAACATACGTGACCCTGGCAGCTGCTGCAGTAGCAGACATGAGTGCAAACTCAATTGCAGCTGTTAACATACCAGTAGCAACTTACATTCCAGACACTACAGGTCCTTTGCTGGTGTCATATGCACTAGACCTGAACACAGGCACCTTCATCTTATCCTTCTCAGAAGCTGTACAGGCCTCCACCTTCAATGTTTCTCAACTGTCCTTCTTTGTGTCTCCAGACCTCACTACCAAATACAGTCTTACATCTTTCACAGTTTTGCCTTCAGCAAACTTCACATCCACCATCTCCGTGAAGCTTAGCACTGCAGATTTCAATGCACTCCAGTATGGCCTGCTCCGGCAATCTTCGAATGCATCCGCAGTCCTGTTGGCATACCCTGCCACCACTGCCAAAGACTTGCTGGGCAACTACGGGCCTGCAGTCAGTCTGCTCCCTGTGAGTTCACTAGTGGGCAATGTGAGTAGCCTCACTGTTCTGAGCTTCAACCTTGACATAAACAATGGACTTTTGGTACTCAGTTTCTCACATACCATTAATATAGCATCTCTCAACCTATCAGCCATCAACGTCACGAGCAGTCGCTCTTCCATCAAGCTAACCTACCCACTGTCCACCTTGCTTCAGAATGACTCTGTTGCCAACGTGACGCTCAGCACGTTCGATGTCAATGGCATCAAGTCCATTTTGACAGTTTCACCCAACAGCAGCACAACTGTTAACATTTCCTTCACAAGTGCTCTCATAAAGGATGTATTTGGGTACGCTAATATTCCAGGAACATTATCGGTGTCCAGTTACACACCAGACACCGTACCTCCTGCCCTGTTGCAGTTTTCCATAAACATGGCCACAAACACACTTACACTGTACTTCAGTGAGACAGTGAATGTTGATACCCTGAACCCAACCCAGCTCACTCTCCTGAGGCCTGATAACACCAGCATCGCGTTCACACTGAGCTCAGCTGCTCTTCCCACAATCTGGTCCCCAGCTGTCACAATAGTTCTGAACCAATCGGACCTCAACCAGCTGTTAGCCATGGGTATCTGCATGGCTGCCCCAAGCTGCTTCCTGAACTTCACTAGTTCACTTGCCACAGACAGCTCTGGATATTCCCTCCTTCCACCTCTGTACATCCTGCCTACTTCAAACTTCACAAAGGACACCACTCCTCCTAAGCTGGTGCAATTCGTGTCTCTGGATATGAACACTGGCCTCCTTACACTTCAGTTCAACAAGACTATCCTTGCTCGCTCAGTGAAACCAGCACAGCTCAACCTGACAGATTGGTTCGAGCCGTCTGTTAGGATGCAGGTACTTCAATTGAAAACTGCAACTACCATCAGTCCTGATGGGACATATGTGGTCATACAGCTCGCGCCTAGTGATCTAAGGTTCATTGAGTTAACAAGGGTTGGAATCAATCCTCTTTGCAACTCCCAGTCGCACTGTTATGTCAAATTCAGTTCACTGTTTGCTACAGATGTTTTCAATAACTCCGTGGTACCAGTCCTAGACAATGCCTATACACCAATCGAATCAGGCACTGTCTTGCAGAGCACAATCCCACCAACAGTCATTCAGTTCACCTTAAACATGAATGCCACCTTCCTCATCCTGACATTCAACGAGGTGGTAGATCCCTCCAAGTTCCGCCCATCGGCCCTTAGCCTCCAGAGCAGTCCGTCCATTAACGGATCTGCAGCAGTTGTTCCAATCACAGGAGGCACGTCCTCAACAGCAGTAGGAACCACGGTCACTCTCCAGCTCAGCCAGGCAGATGTCCTAAGCATTCAGAGCAACCTCGAGGTCGCCAAGTCCATTAACACCTCATGGCTCACGTTCTCATCATCCCTCGTCTCTGACACGTACAATAATCCAGCCAGTTTTGTGCAACCCGTTGTGGCAACGACATACATACCAGACTCCATCCGTCCCACGGTGGTAAGCTTTGCCGGCCTCTCACTGCAGGACAATACGTTGTCAGTCAGCTTCTCTGAGCCTGTGCTGTATTCTAGCTTCCAGCCTTCCTACTTCACCTTCAGCTCAAGCAGCCAAGGAGGCGAAGCTCTCAATCTGACCGGAGGAACACCCACCATATCAGCCTCAAACCCCAGTCTCCTCATAGTGAAGCTCAACAGTGACGACGTCATATTCATTAAGAAATCGAGTATCCTGGGAAAAGGTGTCAGTTCATCATTCTTAACTGTGTACGATGGTGCCATCACAGACACTAGTGCCAATCGTGTTATAGGTACCAGTGGATCACTGCAATTATCCCCTTCTGGCTACTCACCTGACACATTAGCACCAGCTTTGTTAAGCTTTTCGTTGGACCTTAACACCGGAATGATTGTGTTCACTTTCAGTGACGTCGTTGATGTCCTCAGTTTCAACGGCCAACAGGTCACCTTGGTGAGTTCACAGACCAACTTCAATACTATGTTCCGGTTTACCCGGGGCACATCCACAACTCTCCTCAATGGCTACTTTGTGAACTTCACCATTTCAGACCAGGACCTGAACTCCATCAAAATGCTAAGCCAGCTAGCCACAAACATCAACAACAGTTTTGTAATACTTTCACCGTTGGCAATCAGGGACACATCGGGGCTATATGTGATATCAACAGTTGTGCAGGCAGGCAACTACACGCCCGACACCACAAGCCCCCGTCTCCTTATGTACAGCTACAGTGCTGATGAAGAGACACTCTCCTTCGTCTTCTCCGAGACAGTGAACGTCACGTCCCTCAACCCAGCCGGGATAACCCTTCTCAGCAGCTCATCCTACAGTGCTACGGGAGTACAGAGGTACACCCTCACCGGTGGTTCAGCCACGCCCAACACCACCCAGTCTGCCTTCATTCTCACACTCAGCAGGCAGGACATCATAGCAGTCAACCAGCGTACCAGCATAGCGCCAACACTCCTTAACGTCTTCTTGGCCATGGCTAACACAACCATATATGATATGGCCGGTAACCCAGTCGTGGCAATACCCTTGACGTCCGCCTTGCAAGTGAATGGCACCCAGCGCGACATGACCAGTCCAACGCTGATGTATTTCAGCCTTGACCTCAACGTCGGGCAGCTGGCATTGACATTCTCAAAGGTAATGAACGCAACGTCCCTCACTACAACATTCTTCTCACTGGCTAACACCGGGACTCAGACACCGGGTCACATCGAGTTCAACCTGACTGGAGGTGCTGTGTTTGTCAACACCACAGAACCAGGTCAAGCAGGAGGTTTTGACATAACTCTCTACATTAACCTCACTACCCTGGATCTGAACACCCTCAAAACGTTTACCACCTCTTCTCCCCTGCAAGTGTTATTCCTGTTCTACAGGTATGCAGCTGTCTATGACACTTCCCGCCTACCACTGCCCGAAGCCTCACTCAGCAATGCCGCCATGGCAACCATCATTGTAAGTGACTCCACCCCACCACAGCTGTTACAGTTCTCTGTCAACTTTACAACAAACGTCCTGTCACTGACATTCAGTGAGACCGTTAATGCCGCATCGCTTGACCCTACCAGGATAACATTCACAAATGCTAACAGCAGCTATGTTAACTACACACTCACGGGTGGAGCGATCGCTTCAGTCACAAACAGTCCAGTTGTAAACCTCATGATGAGCAGCAGCGACGTGAATGCCTTGAAGGTTCTAGGGAGCACGACCAGCATGTCAACGTCCCAGGCCAGCAGCCTCCTGTACCTCGGAGCTGGGGCTATCAACGATACCAGTGGGAATACATTGCTGCCTTCTCCAGTCGTACAGGCACGTGCGTATGGAACAGACACCATCTCCCCCTTGCTGCAGTATGCAGCTCTGGATATGAACACTGGAACTCTTACGGTCTCCTTCTCAGAGCCTGTGCTTCCGCAAACTGTCAGTGTTAACCAACTGACCATCTGGAGTGGGCAGTCCAACCTCCCTAACTACACCCTCACCTCTAGCAGCCGCTCATCATCAGCTGACTGGCTTGTTGTCACAATTCCCCTAACTGTCTATGATCTGAATGCAATCAAGGCTATTGCTAACCTGGCTACCAGCAACCTCACTACCTATATTTCCATCACTCCCAGCTTCGCTGCCGACACCTCCTACAACAAAATCGTTCCTATCAACCCTCCAAACAAGAGGGTGGACCTCTACATCAAGGACAGGGTACTCCCACAGATAGTGAGCTTCAATACCATTCTGACCAATGGGAACATGAGACCCATGCTGCTGCAGGTTACGTTCAGCGAGACAATCAACATTGCAACCCTCAACGTCACAGGCTTGTCTCTCTATGCTGACCCATACTTTGACTCGTACACACTTACCGGAGGAGCGATGTCATCGTTAAGCTCCACAATGGTGCAAATCTCGGTCCTCAATAGTGACTACGACGCCATACTCAGCACGCTGTCTATCCTGAGAGATCGCAACTCCACCTACCTCTCTGCGGCTTCAGGTACTGTCCTGGATGTGGCTGGAAACCCTCTCAGATATATACCTTCAACTGAAGCCCTCATGGTTACAGTCTACAATATTGACCTTGTGCGTCCCACCCTTGTATCTTATGCCCTAGACCTCAACCTAGGTGTCTTGACTCTAGTGTGGTCTGAGCCAGTCGTGTCATCTCCGTTTCATGTTACCTATATCAAATTTTCTAATGCTTTGCAGCAGTCAGTGACACTCACAAATTCTAGCAGCCTCCGTGACAATGTAAGCAAAGCCATCACTCCTCTGGTGCTCTCTACCTCTGACTTGAACCAGTTAAAGTCACGATTTGTTCCAGCATTGTTTATCAACAATTCCATCACCGTGAGCAACGCAACTGCTTATGACCTTGCACTCAATCCATCCGTCGTTACAGTGATATCTCAGGCCTTGAGCGTGATCAGTGACACCACACGTCCCCAAATGCTATCCTTTGATGTAATGATACCAACCAAGACCCTGATCCTGCACTTTGATGAGCCAGTCGATATAGCCTCGCTTGATCCAACTGGGATCACTCTGCAAAACAAGGGCCGTAGACCAACTGTATCCTACACCTTAACTGGTGGACAGACACGGTCGGTGATAGGTACTGACATCCAAGTCGTCCTCACTGACACAGACCTCAACTACATCAAGCAGTTCACTGACCTCTACACGTCGAGTAACAACTCCTTCCTGTCTGCAGCATACTACAGCTTTGCCGACACCAGTGGGAACTACATGATCACAATACCTCCATCCCAGGCCCTCCAGGCTAGTAGCTTCAACAGTGCCTTCACACCCCCTCAGCTGGTGAGCTTTGCTCTCAACTTCAACACACCAGAGCTGGTCCTTGTCTTCAATGAGACGGTGAATTTAACCAGCTTGAATGTCTCCAGCCTTACTCTTTACAGCAGTGCAGTGAATGTTTCCTACACCCTATCGACAAGCTACTCAACTCAGACACAGAACGGTCCAATCGTCTCTGTCACACTCTCCTCGAAAGACTTTAACGCTCTCACATCACTTCGCCTGTGCATCAGCAGTTCCACCAGCTGTGGTTTGATGGCAACCTCTGCAGCCATAAGTGACTTAGTGGGACTTCCACTGATCGTAACAAACCTGTTCAATGCAACGGCGATAATTAGGAAACAGATCTCTCCTAGGATGTCCCAGTTTGTGCTGTTCAACTTGCACAATGGCAGCTTTGACATCTTATTCTCTGAAACCATTGACATGACTTCCCTTGACATAACTGCTCTAACATTCCAGTCCTTCTTCGAGTACCCAGTTGCGAACTACACACTTACTGGTGGAAACGCTACTTCACAAGATGCAACCATAGTCCGCGTCGTTCTTACGGAGATGGATCTGAACCAGATTAAAATGAAACGAGTCCTGTGCAATATCCAGTCCACGTGCTACATCACGTTCAAGGGAACACTTGTCAGGGATGTCTTTGGTAACAGCATCAACCCTCAACTCCTTGGAGTGGGACCAGGCCTGTTTGCAATGGACTTCATTCCGGATTATGCTGACCCTGTGCTGCGATCATTCATCTTCAATGCAGAGAATGGCACTGTCCGTCTCTCATTCAGTGAACCGGTTGATTTCACCACCTTTGTTTATTCTGGATTCCACTTCCAGGGTAAGTCAAACTCCACTGACGTCTACACACTCACAGGAGGGTCTGTTGACAGTGTTTATTCTTACGCTATCACTTGCACTCTCACCAATGCTGATTTGAATGCCTTGCGAGCTCTCAGCTACATGAAGTCGATATCAGACACATATCTCAGCGTTGATTCAGGCGCATTTTATGATGTAGCATTGCACCTGAATCCTCTGACCTCTATTCCAAGGACAGCTGCACTGCAAGCATCCATGTACATCAGCGAAACTTCAAGTCCATTTGTCACCTCATTTGTCCTGGACTTGAACCAGAACACTCTCATCCTAACCTTTTCAGAGACAATTGTCACCTCGTCACTGGACCTTACGGCACTGACACTCATTGACAACCCGACTTTGCCCATCAAGTCAGTGACCTTAACTGGGGGCATTGCCTCCCCACTGGTCCCCACACCCCTGTACGGGACTCAGGTCATCAGAGTCAACTTGACGCAGCCTGATCTCACCGTCATCAAAGTTGGTCCCACCCTAGCCACCTCCACCTACACCACATACATTAGATCGGTGGTAGGGCTCGTCCGTAACACTGCAGGCTACCTCAATGGGGCACAAACCCTAATGGCCAGTGAAGTGATCCGCGATACCTATCGTGCGTCGCTTGTCTCCTTCACGCTGGATATGAACACTGGCACTATGCTGCTTACGTTTGATGATGTTGTGAGCGTTCCACCATTCAGCCCATCTGGCATCACCTTACAAAACAGTAAGCTGTCCTCCGTGACAAACATGTACACACTTACAGACTCCAGCTCTGCGACCAACACCAGCGGCTTTGTGATGACCGTAACAATCGGCCTGGTGGACCTGTTCAACTTGCAGTTGACCCGTGGGGTGGCCGTGAGTCTCAACACCTCCTACATCACCATGTCCGCTGCCACGTTTGACGATGTATACAGAGTGGACGTGATTGCCATCACTAATGATGGGACTGCACTGCAAGCCTCAATGTTCACACCAGACACAAGTCCACCCCTTTTGTTCAGCTTTGACCTCAACATGAACTATTCTGTTCTAATACTCCACTTCTCCAAAGCTGTGAACATCTCCACGCTGCTGGTACAGGACCTGTCCCTCTACTCTGGTGCCAATACTTCTATGGCCACTGCATCTTATCAACTCCATGGTGGTGCTGTGGTCCAAGGAGTAGATGGGCGGACTGTTAGCGTTTACCTCACCACATCTGATTCCAACGTCCTCAAGAACATGACAGGCTTGGCCACATCAGTCAACAACAGCTATCTAGCCATTGCCTCCAACACCATACAGGACCTAGTTGGACACAACCTCACCGTTGCACCAAGCCCTCGCCTTGCTATTCCATGCACAATATACATCCAAGATGCTACTCCACCCACACTAGTCGCCTTTGACCTGGACATGAACACCGGTTTGCTAATCATGACCTTCTCGGAAACCATCTTTGGAGGGTCATTCAATGCCACCATGATATCCTTGCAGAACAAGAGGGTGGTTAGCAGGTTGGCACTGGTCTACAACCTTGTCTCCAGTGTTCCCGTGAGGTATTCCTCACCAATCGTCTCAGTCCTTCTGTCTGCAGATGATGCAAACGGCATCAAGCGTCTGCGAAACCTTGCCATCGATCCTGAGACAGCTTACATCACCGTAGGACCAAAAATGGCTGCCGACATGAGTGGAAATGCGATCGTGAGCATCCCTAAAACCACTGCCATGCTCGTGACCAACTTTGTCCCGGATACCACAAGGCCTACCCTCTTGTCCTTCTCATTCGACCGCACCCCTGCCATCTTCACACTCAACTTCTCTGAAGTGATCGACCCCACCAAGTTCAACAGCCTCCTTATCACAGTCCTCAATAACACAAAGGGCAGCTTGAGCTACCAGCTCGCTACCACCCTCTCCATCACTTCACTGTTTCAGTCTGTACCTTATGTGCCCAGCTACAACCTCCTGCTTTCCCAAGCCGATGGAGACAACATCAAGCGGATGTTGGGTCTGGCGCTGGACACTAACAGCACCTTCCTCTCCTTCCCCAACACTACAGCGCAGGACTACTCAGAGAACATGGTGCTAGATGTGACTGCCATGAGAGCTTCTTACGTGGTGCTGGACAAGGTGCCACCATTGCTTAATAGCTTCAGTTTTGACGCAAACACCGGCATCCTCACACTGTCTTTCAGCGAAGTAGTCTTGGCGTCCTCTCTGAACATAAGGCAGATAGAGTTTGTTGACAATCTCTCCCCAACTCTCTCCTACAACCTGACGAACAGTACATTAATGGCTGTCTACAATGACCGGTTATTGGCTGTGGTGCTAAGCCTCCAAGATCTGAACCAGCTGAAGCTCAGCACACCACTAGCAACAGTCCCCAGCTACACTTTCCTCAATTTTGCAGCCAACACCGTGTACGACACTGCCATGAATGGTATCAGTGCTTTCACTCAGCCCAAGGATGTTTCCCAGTTTGTGCCAGATACGACCCCACCAGTGCTATTGTCCTGGGGCATTTCCATCAACACTTCTGAGATGTATCTGGAGTTCTCAGAACCTGTTAACAGCCTCTCCGTCCATGTCGCCACACTCAAGTTGCAGAACTCCAAGTCTAACCCAGCATACAGTTTTGTGCTCACATCGGCTAGCACCCTCATCACACCTAACGGTGCCAGGATGACCATCAGCATCGGTGTGAGTGACATGAACATCATCAAAGATATCACGCAACTGGGTACCAACGTGAACAACACCTACCTCTCATTCCTGCCACCACTCGCTCCAACCTTTGCTCAGGACATGAGTAACAACAGCATTATCTTCATACCAGATGCCTACGCCCTCAAGGCTAGCTACGTGATCAGCGACCAGATTCCACCTCAGCTGATTTCATTTTCATTCTACCCTCAGACCGGTATCTTGTTGCTTACGTTCTCAGAGACTGTCAACCCCTATTCATTTAACGTCACTGGCATTACTCTACAGAACGCACCACAGGCTGTGGTCGGAAATACCTTCCAGGTCACATCATTGAGCTCCTATGTAAGAGCTGAAATCACTGTGGTGTCAGTGAACCTGAACATTTTGGACCTCAACACTGTCAGGGTGAACTACAACCTTGCAACCACTGTGAATAATACTTTCATCTCCATCACGTCTGCAACTGCTGTGGACAGAAATGGCAACCCCGTTACTCCCATTGCAAGCACAGCTGCACTTCGGGCCAGCTACGTTGGCAATGACACCAGCATGCCTCAGCTTCTTGCCTTCACCATCGACTTCACCACGAATACGATTGCCTTGTACTTCTCGAAGACCGTTAACATCACCAGCCTCAACCTCACCCAGATTGTCTTCGAGAATGGCATACCTCCAACCGTCAATGCAAGCTATGCCCTCACCGGGGGAACTCTAGGATCCATTGTGCCATCCACAGTTGTATCCTTGACCTTGTCGATTGCAGATCGAAATGGAATAAGCAGCCAACTACTGTGCACCAATATATCAAATTGCTACCTTTACCTTAAAGGAGTCCTGGTCAAGGACACGGCAGGAAACCAACTCACCATGGTCACAGCAGATAAACCTCTTTCGCCATTCAACTACACTGCAGACACCTCTCCATCACGCCTCAGACAGTTTGTCACCCTCGACCTCAACACTGGCACCCTGATCCTTCAATTCAGTGTGCCAATTCTCGCTGCCAGTGTAGACGTCAGTTCCCTTGTGCTCCAGAACTTTATCTTCTCCTCTACGGCAATGCTGATGCTGAGCGATAGCACGGTTGTGTCTAGCAACGGTCCCCTTGTCGTCATCCACCTCTCCCAGTATGACCTCAATGCAATCAAGATATCTGCAGGACAACCTTCCAATGCAATCTGCACCAACAACAGGACCAACTGCTTCATACGACTCTATTCAACTTTTGCCAATGGCACGTTTGGAGTTCCCATCACACCAGTTGTTGATTCTCTAAGCATTGACGATGTAACACGCCCTCTGAGCTTGATTCTGGACACCAACAGTCCATCGTTGTTATCTTGGAGCTTTGACCTTAGCAACAATGTCATTGTTCTGTACTTCAATGAAACTGTTAGCGGTAACTCATTCCAATCACGCTTCATTACAATACAGAATGCTCCATTCAATGCTACCCAATCTGTACAGCTCTCAAATGCTATCACATGGAGCAAAATACCGTATCCAGTCATCAACTTCACTGTCCTGGACTCTGATATGGTACAGATCAAGGCACTGGACTTACTAGCCAAGTCGCCATCCACAACGTACATTGCATTAACTTCGAACATGGTCACAGATATCTACAACAACCCTGTTACTCCTGTCCCAACAAGTGGTGCCCTGCAGGTCAGGAACTACTCAGGGGACACCATCCAACCTTACCTGGTCGCATTCTCTGTGTTTGACATGAACACTGGTACAATCACACTCTCCTTCTCCGAACCCATGAACGCTACAGTCTCCATGTTCAACCAGATCACACTGTACAGTGACATGGTTGGAAACGGTGCATTCAATCTGACGGGTGGAACCGCCACGTATACAACAAAGACAAAGGAGACTTTGCTCATCACCTTCAGTGGTCCCGACCTGCGTGCCATTAAGCTCCAAGCCAACCTTGCCATAAGTAAGGCTACATCCTTCGTAGCATTTACAGCCGGGACATTTGCCGACAACTCCAACAACCCAGTCCTGCCGGCCAGCATTACAATGGTGCAACTCTACTATCCTGACATGACTCCCCCCAATCTTCTCTCCTTCAGCCTGGACATGAACGTTGGCATCCTCTCTTTAACCTTCAATGATGTCATCGCCACTAGCTCCTTAGTTGCCTCTCAGTACATCACGTTGCAGAGTAACAGGCTCGGCAATGACTCAGCCAACGTCTATTCACTGGTGCAGGCCTCTACAGCAAGTCCCAATGATTACTTTGTGCAGGTCACTCTAAGCCTCTTGGATCTCAATGAAATCAAGAAGAGAAGTGGAATGGCTACAAGCGTGAACAACACGTACCTGTCATTGAAAGGAGGCACAGTCATAGACCTTGCCAGTATCGCAGTTAGCACGATCCTTTCTTACAATGCCTTGCAGGTGACAGCTTTCCAAGCCGACGTCACAAGACCGATCCTGGACAGTTTTGCTCTCGACATCAATTCAGGCGTGCTAATGCTAAGTTTTAGCGAGACCGTCAACGTGTCCTCATTAGACCCCACCGCCTTCACTCTCTTGAACAACGTAGGTGGCAACACAACTGCGCAGCTCTACACCCTGACTGGTGGCACACCATCGCCCGCCATTGTAGCCAACAATATCATCACCCTCCTGCTGACCAAGGTCGACCTGGACAACATAAAAGCAATGGTGGGTCTCCCCAACAACTTCACTTACCTTTCTGTCACCGAGAAAGGGGTGAAGGACATGAGTGGAAACAAGATAGTGGCCATTAACAGCTCCTTGCCGCAGCTGATCCAGGCATTCAAGAGTGATGTCATGTATCCAACATTGGTCAGCTTCTGTCTCAACCTGACCAATTCTGCCTTCCTCCTGCTTACCTTCTCCGAGACCATCAATGTGAGCTCAGTTGTGCCAACTTTTATGACCATACTGAGCTCAGCTGTGCTATCAGCTTACTCAGTTCCCCTCACCGGGGGGGCAGTCTCCAGCGAAAGCAACACGGTGGTCAGCGTGACCCTAACCCTCACAGACACTAACAACATCAAGCACTTGAGGTACCTAGCCACCTCTGTCAACAACACCTTCCTGATGGTCATACCCAATGCCGCGGCCGACAACTTTGGCAACTACATACAGATGCAGACCCTGCCTGCTTCCTGCTACTCTAGTGACAAAACTCCACCAGTTCTGCTAGGATTTGACCTGAACCTGAGCAACGACAATGTTGTGCTATACTTCTCTGAGACAGTGAGTACCTGGGAGTTCAACTTCACTGGAATCACCCTGGTAGGTGGACAGACCCTTGCCAGTCCTCGGAGACAGCTCACCGGTGGGATGCTAATGACTGCCAATCAGCCAAACATCACCTTTGTGCTAGCCTTCAACGATGCCAACTACATCAAGAACCACACCAACCTGGCTACCATGACGAGCAACACCTTCATCAGCATAACCAATCTCACGGCCTTCGACACGACCAACAACTTAGTGGTTCCCATCCCAATTTCCTCAGCCCTGCCCGTGTACAATCTGGTCCTAGACACCCAACCACCAATGCTGAACTCCTTCCAGCTTGATCTCAACACTGGTCGCCTTACTCTGCTCTTTACTGAGACAGTGGAAGTCAGAACCCTTGACGTTACAGGGATTACCATCCTGCAAAGTGCAGCCTCTACCCAGCCAGCCTATAACTTGACCAGTTCTTCGTACGCAGTCAGTCCCAATGGCCCGACTGTTGTAGTACAATTGTCTGCCTACGACCTGAACAACATCAAGGCTTTTGGCACACTGGCAGTATCTCTGGACACCACATTCTTGTCAATGGCCTCCAGTACTATTAACGATACATCTGTGAACGCAGTCACAAGTGTCTCTTCGAAGATTTGCTCTAATTACACAAAAGACTCCACTCCACCCACCTTACAATCATTCAGTCTGGATATGGTCAATGTAGTTCCACCACTTCTAATTGACCTCACCTTCTCTGAGACAGTGAAGTTTGCGTCAGTAGATCCTAGACAGTTCAGGTTCTCAAGTAGCCTGGTCCCCAGTCCAGTCTCCTTCAACCTCACAGGTGGCAGCGTAAGTGCAATCAACTCTCCCATCATCACCATCACTGTGACCAGTGCGGACCTGCAGGCAATCAGGCTCCTGCCCCCTCTTGGACACTACTCCTCCACCACATACTTGACGCTGTCCCCTTACGCCATCTCAGACATGGTGGGACTACCACTTGTGGCGGTCACCATGAGTGCATCAAACGGCACAGCAGACCTTGTTCCCCCATACCCAGTGGCCTTTGGATTGGACATGAATACCGGTACCGTTCAACTCACATTCTCTGAGAACATCAACGCATCGACACTGGCAATCGCCCTCATCACCCTCCAGAACGCTCCCACCTCTCCCTCAGCCAACCTTACCCTGCTTTCGGGCAGCGTCACTCAGGGCAGTAGTGGAACAGTTGCCACGGTGACCCTGGCTGCCAGCTTGCTGAACACCCTGAAGCAACTCACTAGCCTCGCCACAGGGCTTTCGAGCTCCTACCTTACCCTGCAACCGTCCAGCGTGTTTGACATTGCAGGCAACACTGCTCTCAACGGTACTATCAACTGCACACAATACACCCGGGACACCAACAGACCTCAGCTCCAGACCTTCGACTTCAGCCTCCAGACAAGGACACTGACCATGTACTTCAACGAGACAGTGAATGCCAGCTCCCTTAATCCAACCGGCATCACCCTGATCAGCAGTCGCTCTGGATCCATTCAGTACACCCTCACTGCAGGGCAGGTGGTGTCCATGGATGGCACCGTGATCACTCTTGTCCTGACCATCAATGACACAAATGCAATCAAGGCCCTGTATGGTCTGGCCATTTCAAACGACACCACTTTCCTCTCAGTCACCGCTTACACTGTTCTGGACAATGCAGGAAATCCAGTCATCGCCATCCCATTTTATGCTGCACTGCCAGTCGGTGGGTACCAATTGGATTCCTATGGGCCATCCTTGCTGTCGTTTGACCTGAATATGAACACTGGTGTTGTGGTTCTCCACTTCAACCAGACAGTCAATGCAAGCACCCTAGTCATTAGACGTTACACCCTGCAGGACAATACTACCAGAAATGTTTCCAACCAGACTCTCACCTCAAGCACTGTGCAGATCCAGTACACATCCGACGTTGTAATCAGGCTTAGCCTGTTTGACTTGAACGAAATCAAGCGTAAGCAGTTCTGCTTCTCCAAGGCCAACTGCTACCTCACATGGGATGATGATGCAGTTAGAAACATGGTAAATCTGTCCATACATGGAGTGCCCAACGGTCAAGCCGTTCCCGTATCAGCGTTCACCTCAGACACGACATCACCCCGTCTGGTTGAATTTACCCAAATCAACATCGCAAGCGGCTGGATCGTGCTCTCCTTCTCTGAAACAGTGAGGGCTAGCACCTTCTCTCCCACATCAATCATGCTGATGGACCTCTTCCTACCCACGCTGGCCATCCAGAACTTGACGGGTGGTACAGTCCCTAACGTGAACAGTGACATCATTATGTTCCAGCTCACTCCGTCGGACCTCCAGATCCTCCAGTCAGACGACTACCTCTGCACCTACAGAGGTAACTGCTACATAAGCTTCACCTCTGCCCTCCTCACCGACATGGTGGGTAACCCTGTCACGGCAATCGACTACCTGTTCCCTGGCTACATCGTCACGTACTACCAACGAGACACCCTGATGCCGTACCTTCTGAACTTCACCCTCAACATGAACTTGGGTGTGCTCGCCCTGAGCTTCAACAAACCCGTGGACGCCGTGACGCTGGACGCAACAGGCATTGTCGTCCAGGGCCTTCCCAACACCACAAGCCCTCATTACTTCTACCAGCTCACCGGGGGCACGACTCGCAACGTTCAGAGCCCCGACATTGCTGTGTACCTGCCGCAGGCAGACCTGAACGCCCTCAAGGCCTCGCTCTTCGCCAAGAACGCAAACACCACCTACCTCTCCATCGCGGCCAAAACCATCTCCGATACAGCTCTGACACCAAACAGGGTCACTCCTATTGCCACGGATAGGGCACTGCAGGGGTTGTACGTTCCAGACACCACAGACCCGCAGCTCGTGGCCTACACCCTGGACATGAACACTGACCAGCTTGTCCTAACGTTCAATGAACCTGTGGCACCTAGTACTGCCCAGTGCCTGGACATCACTCTACACAACACCACTGCCTCAAACCCTCCGCTGGTGTCCGTGCTGCTCTCCGGATGCATAGTCAATGTCACGGCACCTGTGAGCGGGGTCATGGTCCTTACTCTGAGCCTCATCCAGCCCGACATACTGGCTCTCAAGACCTCCACGTTTGCTTCCTCCACGTTGGACACCTACATGTCCTTCTTGCGGGGTTCCTTTGGGGATACTGCGCTAATACCTAACCCCATCCAAGCAGTGACAAACCTCCCTGCCAACCTCTTCATTCCCGACCAGACAAGGCCCATCCTGCTGTCTTTCGTATATGACCAGAACCTCGGACAGCTTGTACTCACGTTCAACGATGTCATGGACACCACTACCTTCATTCCTGCATCACTGACTGTCCAGCATGCCTCCTCGAGGTTGTCAGGTTACGCATTCACCCCGAATCCATCCAGCGGCAGTGGTACCCCAAGTCCCAATGGCTATGTCGTGGTGCTGCAGCTTTCTGCTCCAGACTTCCTCATCCTCAAGAGCAATGCAGGACTAGCCCGGAATATAAACAACACCTTCATCACTGTCACTCCTACCCTGATAGGCTCTATGACTGGACTCAATGGTGTGCCAATTGTCAACGGCAAGGCACTGAAGGCAAAGCAGTTCATCCCAGACCTTGTTCCTCCCACGCTGAACAACTTCACTCTGGACCGCAACCTTGGTCTTATTGTGCTGACATTCTCAGAGACGGTCAACATCACGACTTTCGTCCCCACCGGACTGACCCTGCAAATAGCCTCGAACACTAGCAGCTTATCACTTGACACCCTCACCCTCACTGGAGGAAGCAGCGCTATCTCTGCCGATGCTCTTCAGGTTGTCGTCAGCCTCCTGCCCTCGGACTTCAACGCCCTGAAGAAGGACACAAACTTCTCCACTTTTGTCAACAACACATACCTGGCTGTCAGCGCTACCAGCATCACCGACCTAGCAGGTAATAGTGTGGTCAGTATACCGATCACAAGTGCCCTGCAAGTGCAGACACTCATCCCGGACACAACATCCCCAGCCCTGATAGCATTCAGCTTCAACCGCAACAGCAGCCAGCTGCTGCTGATATTCAACGAAACTGTCAGTGCCAAGAGCGTCCAGGCAAGCGCCTTTACACTCCAGAATGCATCCATCGCTTCCCAACAGAGCTACACACTCACACCCTCCACCTTGGCATCCACACAAGACAGCACGACCATCGTTCTCTACATCTCCAAGGCAGACACTGATGCCATCAACAAGCTGCGATTCCTTGCCACCTCTGTTAACAACACCTACCTGTCCATCACGAGCCTTGCATTCCTCGACATGAGCTCCAACCAGGCCATCCCCATCAGCATCTCCTCAGCACTGCGGGTGACCAACTTCACTAAGGACACCACCATGCCATCCCTCCTCTCCTTCAACTTGGACGTAAACACCGGCTCCGTACAGCTCAGCTTCTCCAAGGTCATCGACTATGCCAGCTTTGCGCCCGCACAGATCACCCTGTTCTCGGCACTCAACACCTCCAAGCCAACCACCATTAATTACACCCTCACTGGTGGGTATGTGCTGCCTTACGATGACACCACCATCTACCTCAACTTCAGCGTGGCAGACTTGAACGAGATCAAGCGCCTCTATGGCCTTGCCATCTCCCCAAGCACCACCTACATGGCGATCACGATGAGCCTAGCCATGGACACCTTCACCAACCCTGTAATGGCCATCCCTCTGACCAACCCGCGCCCGGTCGCCACATACACAGGGGACACGACTCCACCCACAGCCGTGTTCTTCACTTTGGACATGAACACAGGCCTACTAACTCTCATCTTTGACGAAACAGTAAATGCCTCGTCCCTGATCACAGCAGCCATAACAGTGCAGAGTAGCTCTCTATCCCCCGTCCTGAGCTACACCCTCCTGCGCAGCTGGTCGTCCCAGGCAGGCGGCTACGTTTCTGTTACTGTCACGCTCGACCAGACCGACCTCAACGCGATCAAGCTCCTCGTCCCCTTAGCCAGCGCCATAGACAGCACCTACGTCAACCTCACAACTGGACTGGTAGCGGACATGGCCAAGAATGTCCTAGTCACCATGATCGTCCCGCGGGGCTCACTGATACTGGACACCACGCCTCCTGCGCTATACAGCTTTGCCTTTGACCTCAACCGCGGAGTGCTGGTGCTGAACTTCACCGAGGCTGTCAACGCCACCTCCCTGAATGTATCCGGACTCACCCTCTACTCGTCTCCAAACGTGGCCTCGGCTATCTCTTACCAACTGAGGCTACCCACTGGTACCACAGGCCCCAGCGCCAAGACTTTGAACGTCACCCTCTCTGCGGGTGACCTCAACTACGTCAAGTCAGCGTACAACCTGGTCACCAGCGGCAACACCACCTACTTGGGTGTGACAGCCAATACCATCACAGACATGGCTGGCAACAACATCACTGCCATTGCCACGCCCCTTCAGGCCTACGCCTTCGTGCCCGACACCACACCTCCTACTCTCACTGGGGTTCTGATGGACTTCAACACCGGCAAGCTGTCGCTGAACTTCTCTGAGACCGTCAACCTGACCACATTTAACCCCACCCAGCTTACTTTCAACAACTCTGTTTGGCTGTCGATTGTTCGCCTCACTGGTGGTAATGCGTACATGACTTCCCTCACATCCATCTCCCTGACCCTCACACAAGCGGACCTTGACAATTTGAAGGCAGCCAGCCAGGGTCACATGGGGCTGTATCTGGGTTGGTCACTGTTCATCAACTCCAGCGCCATCCAGGATATGAGTGGCAATAAGGTGTCTGCAAGTCTGCAAGTGGCATCCATCATCATGGACACCACCAAACCAGTGCTCACAAGCTTTGATCTGGATATGGACAGAGGTGTTCTCACTGTCACCTTCTCTGAGACCATCAACTTCACGTCCCTGATACTGTCCTCCCTCTGGCTCCAGAACGAAGAGGTCAACAGCACTGATGTGGTGTTCCTCACTGGGGGAACCCCTATGAGCATCTCCAACAACGTCATCAAGGTAACCCTGCTTGTCAATGATCTCAACGCTATCAAGGTGAATGGACGTGTGGCAATTGATCAACCCTCTACCTACCTTGGGTTCTACAACAATTCCGTCACCGATGCAAGTGGAAATCCACTGACCACATTTAGCTTACCTTCCCAAGGACTGGAGGTTTCCAACTTCACCCCTGTCACTACCAACCCCTTCCTCTATAACTTTACACTCGACAAGAATGCTTTACCAACGTATGCTCTTATCCTAACCTTCTCAGAGCCTATTATTCCAAACAGTCTGATTTTGTCGGCCATCACTCTTCAGTCCAAATCGAACATTACCATCAGCGGCACCAGAAATTACACACTAACAAATGGTCTGGTGAACACCTCAACCTACCAGACCATTGCCATCATTTCTCTGACCTTCCTGGACATGGTGTACATCCAGTCCCTGCGGCCCTTGGCAACAAACGTCTCAACCACTTACATCTCCCTCTTATCTGGAGCGGCCTTGGACACAAACACTTACCGTCTGCCATCAGTGAATGTCTCTTCAGTCGCAGCCAGGCAAGCCCAGAATGTTATTGCAGACTCCAACAGGCCAGCGATGACAGGTTATGCCATTGACATGAACAAGGGACTACTAACACTCACCTTCTCTAAGGCTATGGACTATAACAGCTTTGCAAATGTCACATACTCGCTGCTTTCATCACCAGTGAATACAAGCGCTGTCAATCTGACGTTCAACTTGCAGGGAAGTCCAATGGATTGGTACATCATAAATGTCACCCTTACCTTCAACCAACTCAATTCCATCAAGTTGGGTGCTGTGAACAACATTGCAACCAACCATTCCACTACTTACCTGGCCATATCTGCTCCGTACCCAACTGACACGTCCTCAAATCCATTGAACATAACAGCTCCTCTGCTGACTTCTGCCTACATTCCGGACACCACACCCCCTGTAGTGGTGGACTTTAAGCTCAATGTCAGTGGACAGCCAGCTGTCATTACGCTGCAGTTCTCAGAGCCAGTGAACCAGTCTTCCATCAACATCACACTTATGGGCCTGTACAATGCTGCAACCACAAGTTCCTCTTCGTCTGCAGTTCAGCTGACCTCTGGCACGTACACAGTCGACCCCAGTGGACTAATGGTGTACATACGCATGAGCCCTACTGACCTCAACGTTCTCAAGAACTATACAAACCTCGGCAGAACAGTCAACAACACTTACCTCTTCCTTCAGAGCTCTTCCGTGGTCGATATGTATGGCAATAGCATTGCTCCACAAGGAGGAATGACATACATGGCAAGCCTTGTTGTTCCTGACGCTACCCACCCTGCCCTTACCAACTTCTCTCTCGACATGAACACTGGGATGCTCACCCTCGTCTTCAGCGAGACGGTCAACGTGTCCACCTTCAGCGCCTCTGCTATCACGCTCCAATCTCAGGCCTCAATTGGTGGTGCACGCTACTACACCCTGACGGGCGGTCTCATTTACACACCGAGCGACCCCCTCGTGGTCTTGCAGCTCAGCCCAGCTGATTTGAACGCCATCAAGAAGATACGAGGATTGGCCACCGGTCCTGAAAACACTTTCCTCTCAGCTACAGCGGCTGCTATCTATGATATGTTTGGCCTCAACCTTACAGCTATCAGCAATGGTGCGGCACTGCAGGTAACAGGCTTTACCAACGACACAGCCAGCCCCACCCTTCTCTCCTTTACACTTGATCTGACCCAGGATACCCTCTTGCTGACGTTCGATGAGACTATTTCCTTCAACAGCACTGATGTCGCGCAGATCACCATCTTGTCGCATACCAGCAATGTCACATCGGTCACACTGACTCCTATAGGATCCACTGTGGTGAAAAACGACTCCACAATCATTGCTATCCTTATAAACTACCCTGATATAGACAAAGTCAAGCTGGACAGAAATCTTGCAGGCAATGACTCACTACAGATCTTGCAGGGAACAGTGAAGGATATGGTTGGCAATCCCAACAAGCCACAGGTAATTAATGCTTCCATTTTCATCCAGGACACAGTCAGGCCTGCCGTGGTCAGCTTTGAATTTGACCTCAACCTGGGACAGCTCAACATTCTGTTCAACGAACCCGTGAACATCAGTTCACTCAACATCTCTGCTCTGTCGTTCCTGAACAAACCCCAGGGAACGAGTGTCCACAATCTGACAGGAGTGTTCACCAACAGCACCAGCGACAGACGAATAATCCTCTACCTCCTCAGTCAAGACCTCAATGCAATCAAGCAGGATCCAACACTGTTCACATCCATGTCCAATTCATACCTCACATTTGACCCTACCTTCATCACTGATATGAACGGAAATTACTTGAACAATGTCAGTGTGATTGGAGCAGCTGTCTTCTACAACCAAACCACAAGCCCACGCCTCCTTTACTTTGACCTGGACATGAACCTGGGTTACCTCAAACTGGTGTTCTCAGAAACTGTGAAGGCCACCAGCTTCAACCCAACTGCAGTCACACTGCAGTCCCTCATGAACTCTTCCAGCAGTGCTACTCAGTTCACGCTAAGGTATGGCCGCCTGCTCTCTACAGTCAACAGTACCACACTGACCCTTGTCATCGACAACAATGATCTCAATGAGGTTAAAGCCAGGGCCATAGCACTGACCAACCTTACCACTTGGCTTGTCCTCAGTGGAGCAGCTGTGACAGACATGAGCTCGCTACCAGTCATTCCAGTTACTAATGCAGTTGGGGCCCTCCGTGTCAATAACTATGTGCCGATCACAACCTGGCCTCAGTTGCTGAACTTCAGCATAGATTTCACCTCGGAGACCATTGTCCTCTCCTTTTCTGAGACCATGCCTGCAGCTTCAATTAATGCCACCCAGTTCACCCTCCAGAGCACTCAAAATGGAACGCTGGGAGTGCAGTACAACCTAACTGCATTCAAGCTTGTTTCTCCCGCCTACGGACCAGTGCTCACTCTAAACCTCACCACACTCGACCTGAACGAAATCAAGAAGTTGTTCCCACTCATGTGTACCTCTGTGTCCAACACCTACCTGTCCTTCACCATATTTGCAGCCAGCAACGCGGTGGGCAACCCTCTTCAGCCAAGATCCTCCAATAACAGCTTGCAGGCCACATATGTGGGACCAGACACAACAATGCCAGTACTTCTGTCGTACAGCTTTGATTTGAACACCGGAGTCCTTGTGCTATACTTCTCAGAGACCATCCAAGCCACTTCAATCAACATCACAGGCATTGGCTTCCAGAGCTCACCCAACCTGACTGCACCCTACCAAGCCTACAACCTGACTGGTGGGGCCGTCCTATCCACTACTGGACCAGTCGTCTCCATATTGCTATCTCCTGCCGATCTGAACAGCATCAAGCTGACCCAAGGGCTCCTCTCCGGAACCAACAACACCACTAGTAACACATACCTCTCTATGAGCTACTCAACAGCCAAGGACACAAGTGGCAATGCAGTCATCCCCACATCGCCATCTAATGCCATGCCTGTGCAGACATTCACATCTGATACCACTAGCCCACAACTTGTGGGTTTCTCCATCGACTTGAACTCTGGGCTGCTCATCCTGAACTTCTCAGAAGCTGTGAATGTAACTTCATTGAACCCAATGGGATTCACCATACGTAACTACCCCTCGTCCAACAGTTCTGTTGCCTACACCCTCACTGGTAGCAGTGGAGCAGTAAGCCAACTCTCGCTGCTGGTGTTCAACTTTACCCAGTATGACCTCAACAACATCAAGGCCTTGACTGGTGTGCTGAGGGGCAACACCACCTACATCAGCAACACTGCTGGCTCTGTTACAGACACAAGTGGAAACCCCATCTTGACCCAAGCAGCAGAAGGTGCCATCCTCATTACAGCGCTCGTGCCAGATACCACCTACATGCGCCTGACTGCCTTTGCCCTGGATGTCAACACTGGCGTCCTTACCCTGTGGTTCTCAGAAACTGTAAAGTTAAGCACCCTCAATCCCACAAGGCTAACGTTGCAGAGGAGTGTTCTGCCTTCTCTGCCTGGCGCTACCGGAAATGACTTCTACACTTTGACTGGAGGCAACGCAACACTTGTTAATAACACTGTCATCCTCTTGAAACTGAACATCACCGACCTGAACGAAATCAAACGCCGACCACTGATGGCAACTTCGGTCAACAACACCTTCCTCTCACTCACCAGTGGTGTTGTGAATGATACAAGCTCAAACCCTGCTGTACCAATTACACCTGATAACGCAATCATGGCAGCCTCCTTTGTTATCAACACAACACCACCTACTCTGCTCTCATTCCAAGTGGATTTGAACAGGGGCCAGCTAACACTTCGCTTCAGTGAAACAGTGAACATCACCTCACTGCAACTTCCATACTTCACCTTCCTGGGCACCTGTGCCCTCAATGGAACCAATTCTACCAATTCCACCAATTACACTCTGACCGGAAACTGATCTTCCCTTTTTATGGACACCCTCCTAAATTAACAAATAGTTAGCTGCTAAAAGTGACTCTGCACATGTACATAAAGAGCTATATTAGGATATTTTAGTTGCATTCTACCACTGTGTATTGTAGATTTTTTTTGAAGTTAAATTAAATCATTAAAAAATATGTGTGTGTTCCATCTTCGTCGCGCGCAATGGGTGTATATTTAAACAAACACAGTATATAAATACACTACATATCTAAAACTAAACCAGCACACCCAAGAACGGATGCAAGCAGCATTGCCTCTCTGCACACCTAGACGCGCGCGTTTTGGCTTTAGAAAAGTCGTAGTTATGGAAACTAAAAAAATAAATTTAAAAAAAAAAAATCGACCCTGATGGGACTCGAACCCACAATCCCCAGCTCCGGAGGCTGATGCCTTATCCGTTAGGCCACAGGGTCTACCCGTGAATTACTCTTTGCCTTGTAAAGATTTAAAACGTACTACTCACCAAAGTGGCGATATTGTTGACAACAAAACAAGGACCTCAAATGATGGATTTATTTTACAAGTGATTTTGTCACCACGTTTCGTTAGCCTGTATCAGACTGTTAAATAAGTTTATCTTTTGCTGCACGTTCGTCATTACCCATACCCCATTTGACATGAAGTACATCTGTAATACTGTCTCATTGTTATCAAGTGGTGCCAAAAAAAATGAACAACAACAAAAAAAGATAGCAGTGTCCACGTCAATTAGGAACGGGCGTACTTGCCCCAGATGTGCAGAAGGAATATGGAGGCTATAAAGGTCAGGCTCAGTACCAGAACTGGAACGGGACCACTAGAAAACAACAACAAAAAAAAAACAATAAAGGGAGCCATTTTATGAGGGGCCATTATGCCATAAGCAACACACTAACTTACACTTTATAGCCTGGCGAATCGTCTCCAGTGTAGAATTTCCACATGCTACCGGCATTGCCTGTCTGTCTTGCGCGTGCAGCGACTGATGACTGAGGCGCTGAACGCCTAGAGAAGTGATCTCTTCTTACTGGCTTGTTACTTCGATAAAAACATACCTAGACTTCGAACCGCCAGAAGCTCTGGGAGAGCGCGATGCTCCTCCACTTGCGCTTCCTCCTGCCTTGTTGCTGGAGGCGCTTGTAGACGAGTGTTTCTATGTACCAATGAATACAAACGATGGAGTTAACTGTGCCTCGCGCCATTTATTAATATAATGAGCCAGAAGCCGGGCTTACCATGAGCGGAGTGGTTGTTGGTTTGGTACAATGGACAAGTTTGAACAAATACACCTTCTTTCACGTGTGCGGAAGTAGAAAGGGCCAACCACACAAGCTGCCTTCTATTTAACCGTAATTTTTTAAACCGCAATTATGCAATGGCCTGTAAAGAACCCGTTCCGTGGAGTATCCTGAGACCTTCAGTTCGAAGAGTCACTGAAACGCTCGTGCCTCATGATTTAGCACGGTTGAATCAACACAGAGAAAATATCGTAGCTCTGCGCGAGGAAAAAAACTGGCAAAAACTGAACTCAGAACAAGTGAACACACACAGAATAGTTCAGGTACGCGTAGCTTATGTTATATCTATCTATACAGTGGTTAGTAGGTTCTATCGAAGCAGCAATTAAAAGGACACTTAAAAGACCTCGACGAGCTTCGGAGTCAAGTGCGGCCCGAAGACCTTCCGAGGTTCGACGCCGAGGTGGAAGTAACTAAGGTAACGATATTAAAGGCTTCAGACGACTATGGCGCGGCTGAGGGAGCGATGAAAAGGCCCGAAGATGACAGCGGTAAGTGGAGAAACATAGTGTCTTCGATAATATGCACGCTTGTATTTTTGTACCTTACCACGTGTTGCTATGCTTTCGTATTGTTTATGCAGCTGCGATTGCCCAGTTACTATTATGTACACTGGAGGGATAGGGAGGGGTCATAATTCAGAGTTTGGTTCATTGATTACTCACAATTATAGCTTCATCTGTAGAGTTTGAAGAGCTAACCATTAGTGAACAGAGTGTTTTAATCCCGGACAAGACAGCGCTTGAGTCATGGGAGGAACTAAGAAAGGTCAGTGGTGTGTGTGTGTGTGTGTGTGTGTGATCAATAAATCAATGAATATATTACAATTCATTTAACATATGTGTGCACATGCAAGCGTATTGGATACCCTGAGTGCCCAATATGGACACTGCCTTACCCTGTTGGAGAGCAACAGGGGTAGATATGAGGTGTGTGTATCATTACTGAGAGGTCAGGACATTTAAAAGAAGTTCATAAGCGGGATATGCTAACTCACCTGGATATAACCACCACCACTCGGGCAATTAGAACTCTTATCTCAGAACGAACACACAATTAATGGTGCACGTAGCTCTCAAAAAACACACGCTGTGCATGTTCAAAATGGCAACGACAAATACTCATCTGTCCCGCCTATGGGCATGAGATACAGCCAATGGGGTAAATACCACACACATACCCATGTGCTAATTTATTTTCTTGCTCCAGAATTAATGCACTTAGATTGGTTCCGTACTTGCGTGAGAGACATGTGTAAGTTTAAATCTGCCTTTGGTTGTACAGGAGTTGGTTGAGCTTAGCGAGATGGTCAAGTTGTTGTCTCACTGTGCAAGCTCTCAAAGGAATACTGTGGAGAAGATTGAGGAGCATGTTGACCTTGCCCAGCAAAGGGTTCATGGCGGGCAGAATAACCTCTCTGTGGTATGCACATCTCCTCCTCCACCTCCCCTAACCCTTCATCTCAACTTACTGCCACATTCAGGCTGCAAAATACAGTCAATACATGCTTCCTGTGACTGGAGCTGTGGTGGGTGGAGTTTTAGGTGGAGTCATTGGAGGTCCCATTGGAGCCTTGGTGGGCTTGAAAATGGCCTTTGTTACTGCAACAGCTGGTATGTTGCAAGAGGACTGAGGTAGACATATTATTTTGCCCATCCCCTTCTAGCCAGCACAGCAGGGGCAATGGGGGGAGCAGTCATAGGTTACAAGAAACGGCAGACAATACCCAGCAAGACTGACTGACCCCACACTGTCACAGCTTTTTTAATCAAGTGTGGACTGGTCCTGTTTTTTCCAGCTCCTTGTCCATTATTTGTATACTGTGTTGTTTGTGTACATTTGCATCCAGTGCACTGATCAATACATACATCATTCTGTACTATGTCATCAAAATCAAAACTTGTTTTTTTTTTGTCAAAAGTTTTAAATAACATTTCAATGCAGCACAACGCGTTCAAACGAAGTATGCATGCCAAACAGGACATCAAAAAAAAAAAAAAAAAAAAAAAAAAAAAGTGCTTTACAAAGACAGAGTGTGTGGTCAACATGCAAGCAATAAAGTCAGTGTACATGTAACTTGCTACCAGCAGAAGGTCTAACATCATGGGATGATATACGAAGCAATGTCTCCACGGTGACCATCTACACAAATGCGCAAGTATGACAAGGGAGTGCAAATTGTGTTGTTAATGATACAAGTATTTTCTTCTAAATTACAAGAAAACCATCATCAGGAAGAAGAGGGGAACCATGTTGCAAGGACAGATGTGTGATCAAGAATTCAAAGAATGAAATTGAAGCTAATAGAAGAATAACTGTAGGGGGAAATTGAATACATAGTAAACACTGGTTACGGGTGTGTGTGTGTGCGCACGTGCATGTGTATACAATACTCTCACCCCTAGTCAGATGGCACTGACACAGAAGTGGTGGCTGGCAGTGTAGGTGGAGGAGTGTCATCATTGGGAGGGCTAGCACCGCTCCCTGCCAACGGTTGAGGAGGTGCTGGTCCATCAAGGGGTGGGCTACTGTCTCCACCAGCAGGTTTGGGTGTCTTAGGTTTCTGAGCCATTTGCGCATAGCTGAGCTTAGCACTTCCTCCATTGCCACCGCCACCCTCCTGAAAGGAAGCCAACGGCACCATGTTATCAGACTATAGCATAGTGTACAACTGTCTCTCTGACCTGCACCACATTTTTCTGACTCTGAAGCTTGTCTGTGCTAGCTGCTTGAGCTTGATGTGTGTTGTACTTTCTAGTGGACTTGGGCGAGTGCTTTTTTGTCACCCTTGATGTGGGCGGGGTCTTCCGCTCCTTGTACTTATGACCTTTGACTGCAGGCGTGATGGGCGTGCCCGCGTTATCTGACCTGGGCACCTGTGCTGGTTTGGACGGATTAGCCTAGGAGGGGTAGAGATGACGGCAGCACCTTCGTAACCCCAACACCAACACCACATATCTACATATAACCCCCCCCCCCCCCCCACACACACACACACACACAAATGCTCACAGTAACTGTGCTGTCATTTACAGCAGGAGGAGCCTTTTCATCGGAACCGGAGGACGAAGTAGGGGACACCTTCCCACTGGCAACTTTGGGGTCCGGCTGCTGAGAGACCTGGGCACAAATGCAAGTGGAACACTATGTTCATCCCATGATGTAAAGCATTTTTAAACACCTGTGTTCATTAATCATTGATGCACCATATATGTACCCCACCCCACCCACCCCCCCACACACCTTGGACTC
Organism: Eunapius fragilis; assembly: GCA_963681505.1. Taxonomy (NCBI): domain Eukaryota; kingdom Metazoa; phylum Porifera; class Demospongiae; order Spongillida; family Spongillidae; genus Eunapius; species Eunapius fragilis. Next base: position 9,346,448 of record OY811976.1, on the reverse strand, counting down.
CGGCTTTTGCTGTGCCCTGGGCGGCTGTACCGCCTGTGACATTGTTGGGCTGTGTGGTGGAGGCTGTACTTTGGGAGGGGCTGACAGCACCTTGCTGGACAGCCTGTCAGTCAACCCATTGGGCAGCCCCGATGGCACACCATTGCCGTTCATCAGGGCTGGCCCACTGTTCAGTCGCTTGCCCTTCACGATATCTGCCAAGTTTGATGCTCCTTCCTCTGAGGGATTTGGTGGCGGGGCAGTGGCAAGGGTGTGATTGTTGGAAGGGGTATCCGACAGCGGAGGGAAGCTTCCAGATTCAGTTTCAAGGTCAAAGTTCTCTTGCATCTGCCTAAGCTGACGCTGCCCAATGTTAAGACATCAACAAATTCACTTGGGAGCCAGGGAACGGTGGAAGTCACTTACAGGAGGCTTGTTAGGTTCATCTTGTCTCTGCCTTCTTATCCTAGCCGGTATGTTGCGCTGTCTATTAGGATAATAGTCGTCGTCACGACTGGTTCGCATGCCACGCCCTCCATTGGCTGCTGAGTTCCCCTCGGCCGAGGGCGAAAAACGATTTGGGATACGCCCACCTCCAGGGACTCTGCCCCTCCCACCTCCGTGCATAAACCTTCCAGGTCCTAACCAGAGGGGGATGATGAACCAAAGGTTTTATCTCAACACAGGATCATGACCAAATATGGCACAGTCCTGGCTACAGGATGGTATTCATAGCCAAAAAACAATGGACTGGCACCACATGACCAACACAACCATTTAAGGCATCCTGTCAACATATCACCTACCTGGGAACATTGGAGGAGGGGGGTAGCCACTTGCAAACTGCAAAAAAAGAAGAGCTGAGCTTTAAAAAATGCCATTGAACCTAGCAAATCTCATATTTTCCATCTCTTTCCATATTATTATTATCAAGTAACTTACAAAGTTAGGGTCAAAAATTTGTGACCAGGGAGGAACAGGGTGAAAGAATGGAGCTACAACTGGTGGCTGAAAGAAAAGTGTAGAGCCATTTTGAATATGCAGACAATTCACTCACTCACTCACACACACACACACACACACACACACACACACACACACACACACACACACACACACACACACACACACACACAAAACCTTGCCATACAGAATACCCCCCCCCCCCCCTACCATGTGTGGAGAGAATGCTGGGGGAATAGGAGGATATTGTACATAAGTAGGTTTCTTTGGGACACCCGAAGGTCTCTGAACCATGGTTCCCTTAATCCTAGCTCTTATTGGGCTTCCCATGAACTCTTTCACATCCTCTCTGAGAAACTGGTGAGCCTGTGTGGAGTGGTGTCAACAACCTCCCTCAACAATGTGCTTAAGCTGACCAACCTTTTGTGCATCTTCTTCTGAACTGAAGGCTATGTACCAGCAATTATTCTCAGCAAATTCGCAACTAAGCAATTTGGGACACTTCTCATTACTCATAAGTTCACGAATGCCCTGGTGGTGATGGGGGAGTGGAGACAACACATCAAATTCCAAAAGAACTTTCCTGTTATTCCAATTATCCCCATCTTTCATTCCTGAACTTTCCTCATTTGTTTTCCATTCCCTACCCTGCACACATCCCAGTTAACCTCCCCCCCAAAATATCCTGTTATCCCACTGCAACCACACCTCTTCAGTAGCACCACTAGGGACCTCACGAAGTATCAGTATACAACGTTTCTCAGGAACTGCTCGAACTTTTTGATCTCTCTCGTCCAACTGCAACTGTGATGAACCTGGTCCACACACACACACACACACACACACACACACACACACAGTAAACATTTTTGTGTACGTATTGCCCAAAGCACCACCTGCACATAACTGAACATGTAAATATACTACTCACTTCTAATAGCATCCAATATCAACTCCATATCTGAAGTACGTTCCTTGACCTGACCGAAAAAAAGGTACATCATAGTGTCACAGATAACACAACCACCACCTCAATGGGCACATTGGAACCACTGAAGGAAAGCACAATGAGAGTACAGCTCTTTTGACCAACCCATTCAAAGCAAATAATGGACACACTACCAGGAATCTTTGCAAATGACAAGCATCACATAGGGCTCTTCCCTACACACACACAAACACACACACACACACACACACACACACACACACACACACCTTATTGAAACTGGCAATAACTGTGACAGGAACAAAGTTGTCCCCGTCCATCTGAGACACTGACAGCAACAAAAAGAACAAAGGGAATGGATCAGTGACTGAAGGACACCACGCACACAACCCCAAATGTTCACATATGCAATGACTGCCAGGAACGGTCACATCACGCACACCGTACATCCTTCCTTCCCAGCCCCTTTCCTCACCCTTACAAGGCAAACTTTCCCATGAAGTTTCAAGTTACATGTGGTTTTGCACTCACTCAAGTACTTGTCTGAACTAAGGTTTTCTTTGGAAAAATAGTACTCCAGTTGTTGTTGGACATCTTTTTTCAAGTCATCTTCCTGATAAGTTCCTTCAGATGGGTGCCCATCTGAAGCCAAACCTTTGCTCTGTACGTTGCCTGCTTGGCCCACGACACCTTGGGAGAAGGGCAGAGGGGAGGAGACGAGTGCAAACACAGGAGGGAAGTGTGTGTTAACTTTTAAGGTCTGTCAAAGGAAGAGGAAGTGAGGGTTCTTCCTCTCATGTAAACTTGCCAGTCAATGCACCAGGCACGTTGAGAGAATTAATCTGTTGACCAGTAGCTTCCTCTTCAGAGTGACTGACAGGTCCACTGACATGTGTTCCGGAGATAAAGCCCTGTCTAGCATCATTCTCAACACTAAGGTTTTAGGAAAGAGGTGGTGCACAAAGGTTAAGGTGTGCAGAACCACTGCATACCTTCCTTTGAGAGACAGGTGACCGAGTCCCAGCTCCAGCTCAGCTGTTGTGTCCTGTTGGTGCGGGGTTCACCATGGTTACGTAATGACGTCAACTTTCATGCAACAGATCTTAATCGCATTAAACCTCAGATAAGCTGCTACACGACCGAACGCGCACCCGTGAACTTTTTGCTCAATAACGCTGGGGACGGGTGAAATAAAGTCTGGAGCAACTCCGATTACACAAACAGCACAAGATTCATCAACTACAATCGAATTCTGACGATGTCAGTCAACGCCATACGTAGCACCCGCCACCGAACGCGCGCAAGCAGACAGACTTGCACACGCAAACGCATACATGCTCAAAACAGCCCTCAGGTTGCCCAACGGAAAGAACAAATGACGGAAGTATCACACACGCGCGCAAATATAAATATCATACACGAGTGCGTCGAACCGCTGTTCGGTAGGGCTGCGAACTTACTCCATTCTCAACAGCAGCCATATTTTGCGACATGCCGAGCCTGCACCGACACCAGCAAACGAACCTGGACTCGTCAGCTGTTACCAAACCTGCACTAACTTAATGCCTAAACTGCAACGACTACGAGCTACAAACTGGCCGCAAAACGACAAAGGTGACTTGCCATGTGACGTTTGGGAGGGCCGTAATTTCTGGCGTTTGGTAGCGGAAGTAGGTAGGGCTTCAACATGCCACACCTACGTAATTGACGCTATGCGCCGATACGAACGACGTCGGTGACAGTTCTCGTATACAAAACAAAACAAGTTTGGGGGGGGGGGGGGGGGGGAGGGGGGATACACGATAAAGAAACAAAAATAAAATTATGCTTTCTTATATATGGGACCAAATTTCTTCATGTACTGACGAATATACTCTTTCACTTTTGACTTGACGGAATCTGTGAACAAAAGTTCTTTTTTTCTACCTCTCTCCTTCTCTGTAAGGCCATAGGTCAGCTAAGGTAATACAAGGGTATAATTACAATGACATAAAATGCTGGTCATTTACCCTTCTTGCCAAATACTTGAAGTCTTCAGAACACGTAATCCGACCATACTTGCAGTCTGGCTTGCGATGCTGATCAAGGCAGTGTATAACAATCTTCGACAGCTGAGACATAACACAGGTAGATGAAGACGATCAATAACATTATCATCCCCAAACAATCTACCTCCACTTCCATCCCACTGAAAGGACCCCCAATAAATGCCCCCTTCCTCTAACCTTGTGTCTGAAGGCCTCTCTGGGTGACAGCTTCTTCTGTTTGCTCTTCGGTGATGAAGAGGGGGAATGAGGTGAAAGATACTTCATTGAACCTGAAGGACTATGGTCAGGGAGGGGAGATGGGGTAGACTGAGAGCTACTAGTGTTCAATTGGTTAGTATCCATCTCAGTATCCTCTGCCACTCTTCCTCCAGATGCAGAATCTACTGTTGAACAGCTATGGAGGCCTGCATTCTAAATGTGTAACAAAAGGAAAAAGAAGTTTGTAATTCTAAATGTGTAACAAAAGGAAAAAGAAGTTTGTGGATGTGTAGAGGTAGGAAGTGCATATGTG
>OY811976.1:9261998-9339498 GCA_963681505.1 Eunapius fragilis | reverse complement strand
ACACACACACACACACACACACGCACACACACATACTCTGTATGTATGTATACAGATATGCACACACATTATGTATATGCACATACACATACACATATACGCACGTCAATACATTTACATGCAGACATACACACATGCACACATACATGTCAATACAGACAGTTACATGCAGACATACACATACATGTACATGCAGACATACACATGTACATCACAACCTCAGACATGTACAAGACAGGCAAACAAACCAGATAAAAGGGGCACACCCCAGTATTATCAGCAACTGGCCTACACACTAGGATTAACAATGACACTAACAATGGCACATTGTGGGTCACACACACACACACACACACACACACACACACTTTAGGACCCTCTCAGGTGAGAATGCACACAACCAAACAATCCCACAGTTCATCTCCACAGCTGCAGGACTAGTGTGTGTGTGTGGAGGGTAAGGTAGTTGCATCTCTCTTGCCAACTGACCTGATGGGCGGCAGTTGGGGCTTTAGGGAGTGTACCCTTCGATCACAGTCACGCCCTCCACTTCCATTTCCTGCTCCTCCCCCTCCTCCACCCACTTCTTCCTCAAGGGTACTTCCGTCGCAATCTGACTTCTCTGCCTCTTCTGGTGAACCACTCTTTGGCTTAAACCAAGGACAGTGGAATAAATACACTAATTGGACTATAAATTTTAAAAAGTTCCCAAGAAACCAGAAACCACAAAAAGTACATTTCCTCTACACCCCAGGAGGGGTACTGTATACCCATACACCCAGGGGTACTGTATACCCATACACCCAGGGGTACTGTATACCCGTACACCCAGGGGTACTGTATACCCGTACACCCAGGGGTACTGTATACCCGTACACCCAGGGGTACTGTATACCCGTACACCCAGGGGTACTGTATACCCGTACACCCAGGGGTACTGTATACCCATACACCCAGGGGTACTGTATACCCGTACACCCAGGGGTACTGTATACCCGTACACCCAGGGGTACTGTATACCCGTACACCCAGGGGTACTGTATACCCGTACACCCAGGGGCTGCTATACTTCCTCCACACCACTTGCACATTACATACAGATACACCACCCTGGGAAGGGGTCTGCTGGAACTATATCTAATTGGAACCCCCCCCCCCCCCCGCAGACTATGAATACAGGTGTTCGTATAAGCTAGTAGTTAGTGGAAATTGCTTAGTTCCAAATGTGTCAAAACCATGTGGCTGGTTATATTGCAGGAGGGAGGAGGGTGTGAGAATGAACCATTATCTAGGTACTATCTCATCTCATGAAGAAAAAAAAACTTGTGAAACAAAGTAATAAAAACATTCTCTATGAGAAAGTTAGTGGCATATAGGATTAGAAGGCAATTTAGTTGTGTAAAAATGAAGAAAACAAGGGTCAAATAATAAGGGAAAATGCAATAGTCCTACATTTGTAGGACATTATGTTGTTTGTAATATAGGACTATTACATTTTCCCTTCATTATCAGACCCTTGTTTCCTTCCATTTTACACCACTGTTGCCTTCCAACCCTATATGCCACCAACTTTCTCATAAAGAATATATCTAGATAGTCGCTTCATTGTTATTGGGCCGATTTTCATGACTGTTCATACACTAATCTGTCCTGATTTTTAAAGCGGAATCCGCAAACTCACCTGTTTGGATGCTTTTTTCGGTATCCTGTATACCTCCTTCAGTGCAGACCACTTGTCCAACAAGGCAGCAGCCCGTTCAGCGAGTGTTTCTTCTGAGCAGCTTCCATCTTTGATGTCAGAAAGAAGGGATAGCAGACATTGGCTCCTGTTCTCCAAAACTGACAGAGAAGAAAACTCACAATTACAGCCACTTACCCTGTTCATCAGCACCAGAATTGTGTGGTTCTGTCTCATGGTTTCCTTCCTCCTTTTCAGCAGCCACTGTCGGCCCCTTGACGGTCCCCTCGTCCACTGGTTTACTTTCTGTTTCATTTATGATTGCCCCCTCAACAGTCACCCCCTCTGTTTTCTCTGCCTTCCCCTCCCCGTCAGTATCTCCTGACCCTTGGTCGCTTGCTCCCCGTGGGGATGATTTATCTTTCCACCTGCCTATAACTGACAGTAGCTTGGTTTCATCCAACTGGTTCCTGGTTGTGACAGGAAGGTGTTCAAGCGTTTCAAGGACCTACAGCAGAATGGGAAGAACCACATTCATTCATATATCTATCTGATCGCTTTAAACAAATAAAAATGGGATTGTGGGGAGAAAATGACCAGTGGGTGCATATATGAATCACCACCTACCTTCAGCTTAAACTGCATCATCTCTGGTGAACCAGTGTCTGCCAAGTCCACCATCCAACTCCACAGCAACCTCAGTCCATGCAGTGAGAGAAACTTCTTGAGGCATGCAATATCCTCTGTAGCCTATTACAGAGAGAGAGAGAGGGAGAGAGAGAGAGAGAGAGAGAGAGAGAGAGAGAGAGAGGGGGGGAGGGAGAGAGAGAGAGAGAGGGGGAGGGAGAGAAAGAGAGAGAGAGAGAGAGAGAGAGAGAGAGAGAGTGAGAGAGAGGAGAGAGAGAGGTGTGTGCTGACTGAACTATTCTCGCACAGCAGTTGCCTCACCTGGAGAACTTGTAGAAGCATTACTCTCTGGGTGGGGGTCTCAGCCTGCAGCATGGTCCTCAATATGGCTAATACCTGACCATTGTCCTTCAGCTTCCAACCTGAGCCAACAATGTCAAAGATCTCCTTCTCAAACTGCATGTAATTCAAATGAAAGAAAGGCATCACAAAAATATGATGCAAAAAAGCATCGATTGCGACAGGTCATGACACAACACTGGACTATTCAGCAAGCCAACTGACACTATTAAAGGTACATTATAATGCAAACTACCAGGCCATACACACTGGATCAAAACACACACACACACACACACACACACACACACACACACATACACACATGATACACATACACACACATACATGCACACACACACAATACACATGTACATGCACACACAACACATAATGTACATGCACACACACACAATGTACAAATACACGTACATGCACACACACATACACACAAACATGCACATACACACACACAAACACGTACATGCACACACACACACAAACACGTACATGCACACACACACACAAACACGTACATGCACACACACACAAACACGTACATGCACACACACAAACACGCACACACACAAACACACACACACACACACACACACACAATACCTCTGCATCCTCCGGGTTCTGTGTGCTCGTCTGTCTCCCCTTCCTCCTCCCCTCACGTGTGCCTAGAAATATGCTCTCCTTTGCAGGTTTGGATTGCACCTGCTTTGTTCCTCCCAAGTAATCTCTGCAGTTGGCACTCCCACAGAAACACTTCTGAGCCCTCTCACTAACACACCCACATGTAATAAATTCATTGCAGCTCTGCTAATATTTTTCTTACCCAAATCTCTGAAATTGGTAGTCAAATGTGATTTCGTCTCCACACTCAATGTCCCGCAGAGAAAAGAACCCCACCCTCAAGAGGCCACTTACTGTCCACTAAGGGTGTGTGTGTGTGTGTGTGTGTTGAAATCATGTATCCTGGTTATCAAGAAGTGAAGGTGGGGAGTGTGACAAAGTAGGTGTGGAGAAGGCACTGGAATCTAAATCAGGTGTGCCCACCTTGACAGTATTGGGATGTGGTGAGCAGGTTGGGGGGTGGGGGGGGGGGGGGTTTAGAGGGGTGATAATGTTAGACATGTAGAGAAAAGGAGGAGATGAGGATGAAGTGGGAGCAACCTATACTACTGTACTGAAGTGCCTGTTACTAGGTGTCTATTAATTAAAGCAACGCAACAGACATTTGTTTTGAATAACGACAGAGACAGGAATATTGTCAGATGCAGCACAAGAGAGAAGGGTCTTGGGTGGGTGACCAGGTGGCATGGGATGAGGTGGTGATCAGGTGGTGTGGTAGGTGGTGACCAGGTGGTGTAGTATGAGGTGGTGATCAGGTGGCGTGGTATGAGGTGGTGATCAGGTGGCGTGGTATGAGGTGGTGATCAGGTGGCGTGGTATGAGGTGGTGATCAGGTGGTGTGGTATGAGGTGGTGATCAGGTGGCATGGTATGAGGTGGCGATCAGGTGGCATGGTATGAGGTGGCGATCAGATGGTGTGGTATGAGGTGGTGATCAGGTGGCGTGGTATGAGGTGGTGATCAGGTGGTGTAGTATGAGGTGGTGATCAGGTGGTGTGGTAAGAAGTGGTGATCAGATGGTGTGGTATGAGGTGGTGATCAGGTGGCATGGTATGAGGTGGTGATCAGGTGGTGTAGTATGAGGTGGTGATCAGGTGGTGTGGTAAGAGGTGGTGATGAGATAGTGTGGTATGAGGTGGTGATCAGGTGGGGTGGTAAGAGGTGGTGATCAGGTGGTGTGGTATGAGGTGGTGATCAGGTGGTGTAGTATGAGGTGGTGATCAGGTGGCGTGGTATGAGGTGGTGATCAGGTGGCGTGGTATGAGGTAGTGATCAGGTGGTGTGGTATGAGGTGGTGATCAGGTGGTGTGGTATGAAGCAATAAACATGTAGTGTGAGAACAGTAAGGACAAATCAGGGGGAGAGGAGGAGGGGGGGGAGGGTATGAAGTGAGCACAAAAGACACACGTCTTTTATCCAAAGGATTTTATCAATTGCAAAATTCATCATTGTGTGTGTTGTGTGTGTTTGCTGTTATTTTAAGTGTAGTAGAGTGTGTGTGTGTGGGTGTGTGGGTGGACAGAGGTCCAAACTATGAAGGGTGCTAATTACCACATGCCAGCCAAGCTGCACCAAGTGGCTCCAACCCCTATTGCTTGCACCAAGTGGCTCCAACCCCTATTGCTTGCCCCAAGTGGCTCCAACCCCTATTGCTTGCCCATAACTAAAAGCTACACATAAAAACATAATCTGAACATGTGTGCCATAATTAATAACTTTCCCTCCTCCAATTACTTGGCCAGTAGTACACACAGTCCCAATTTCTTAACAGCCTGGTACAGAATGTGCTGCCAAATGAATCTGTTCCAGATGAATACAATCTGCGTACTCCCTTTTCGTGCCACTCAACTTCCCTATGCCCCCCTCCCCCCCCCCCCCCCCCATTTCACATTTCCACCCCTCTCATCTCAGTGTTCTAATTTCTTACTCTTTTCCATTCCCACCACCCCCCATCCTCTCACCTTTTGGGTCTCACAGTTAGGATCACAGCTATGGTTGATGAATCTTGACAGGTTGCCTTTCAGAGTAGCATCCAGGATCTGGCATACCACACAATGGTATGATGGTAAATGAAAATATCTGTAACCCCCTCCCCCCCTCAGGTCTAGATGGGACAGCTGCCTCAGGTCTAGATGGGACAACTGCCTCAAGTCTAGATGGGACAGCTGCCTCAGGTCTAGATGGGACAGCTGCCTCAGATTTAGATGGGACAGCTGCCTCAGGTCTAGATGAGACAGCTGCCTCAGGTCTAGATGGGACAACTGCCTCAGATTTAGATGGGACAGCTGCCTCAGGTCTAGATGGGACAGCTGCCTCAGGTCTAGATGGGACAGCTGCCTCAGAGTTAGATGGGACGGCTGCCTCAGGTCTAGATGGGACAGCTGCCTCAGGTCTTGATGGGACAGCTGCCTCAGGTCTAGATGGGACAGCTGCCTCAGGTCTAGATGGGACAGCTGCCTCAGGTCTAGATGGGACAGCTGCCTCAGATTTAGATGGGACTGCTGCCTCAGGTCTAGATGGGACAGCTGCCTCAGGTCTAGATGGGACAGCTGCCTCAGATTTAGATGGGACTGCTGCCTCAGGTCTAGATGGGACAGCTGCCTCAGGTCTTGATGGGACAGCTGCCTCAGGTCTAGATGGGACAGCTGCCTCAGATTTAGATGGGACTGCTGCCTCAGGTCTAGACAGGACAGCTGCCTCAGGTCTAGATGGGACAACTGCCTCAGATTTAGATGGGACAGCTGCCTCAGGTCTAGATCTCAGAGTTAGATGGGACAGCTGCCTCAGGTCTAGATGGGTCTGGTGACGACCATCCCATTTGTGCAGGGATATACAGCACAGGTAGTGGACATGGAACGATGATGATGGTCAACGATGGTAATGGTCACCGCAAAGCCAAATACAGGACAGTGTGTTACCCGTAAGGTGATCACAGGGCTCTGTGCAAAAAGGGACGGATGGACGGCTCATGCACGTAATTAGGGACAGATATTAACAAAGCATGAGGCCATCTTCATTGCACAAATATAATTACTCAGAGCTCTCTCCTTTTTCTTTGAAATCAACCTCCTGGTGAAACCTGCTTGGAAGTCTCAGAGTGCATGTCCCATATTAAGTCTGGGTACTAGGCAGCATGTGCAGCTATGTGTCCATACAAAACTTTATTTTATTTTTGCTGCCTGATTTAAAGAGATAAGGTCATGACACTTGTTTCCACGGAATATACGATCCTTATATATATATATACACACACACACACACACACACACACACACACACACTTTTTCAGTATGTGCTGTCCCCAATATATATGATACCTCACATAAACATGTAGAGCTTTGTTAACACCACCATACTTTATATGAGCATGAAGTATCCCTACATGATACATCATAGACATAAAGGCAAATGGAATAACAGATGACTATGGTTATTTCTCAGACTGTTGAACTAGTCCTGCTTAACAGAAATTGTGAAGTTGTTGCACGAATGTGTTTTATCTGCAAACACTGAAAAAGGCACACACACACACACACACACACACACACACACACACACACACACACACACACACTGCTCACCTCATCATTCCGTAAGGACATGAAGTAATAATGCCTCCTCTTCTGTTTTCCATACTCCCTCTTCCGATCCTCAAATTCCTCTGCTGTTAGTACCTCTCCACAGTACTCCATAACAAAAGCGTTCCTGAAGGAGACAAAGCTGTCATGTGAACCTTTCACCTGATATGTGAAACTATAATGTGATATGGGGGGAATATAACCGCTGCATGTGCTTAGATCGACAAAAGGCAGCGATAATGAGGTGAATGTGCTGGCAAGATCTCCTAGGTTGTCACAGTATTACCAGAGCGACTTACGCTTTGATCTTTTCCTTTGCCCTCAGGCCCCACCCTTTCTTCTCCGTCTTGAACACTTCCACGTTGGCATACTGAGCCTGTTACTTGCAAGTGCAGCATCCGTTAACAGCACGCTGTGTAATACTTACATTCTATACCTTTTGAAACCTCCTATTCCTGCAGTACTCTCCTGAAGGACACCTGGAACCACTAAGGGGACAACAAAAGATATATATATACATTAAGAGAATGTAAAAAAAAAGGTGTTTAAGCAGCCAAACCATTCTATCATTAGTATTCTATTCAGACAGTTGTCACCACAGGCTTCTTCAGGATCATCTGTTTCTATGAGGTATATGGTATATAGATAACTACATATGTTCATTCATCATACGTACATATATACATACGTACATACATACATATGCATGCACACACATACATTGCATACATCACATCATATTCATATTACATACATGCGTTTGGGTTCATTCGTGGACAGTACCACATCACATCATACAACACACATATATACAGGGTATCCACAAATAAAATTAATGCATTGCACATTTGTGTGGACACCCTGGATATGTTTATATGTCCCACCTAGTTGCATGGCCATTACCTGGGTCAAACTGACACACACAGACCATTTTCTTTGAGTGTTTCCTGTCACGAGTGGTGTTCCTGCCCAAAATTTGGGTACAAGGATAACCAAACGCACACACACACACACACACACACCATACTCACACACCACACACTCACACTCGCACACACCACACACTCACACTTGCACACACCACACACACTCACACACCAAACACACACACACACACACACACACACACACACACACACACACACACACACACAAACACACACGAGGTGGACCACAACATCTATCTGCACACCTCTCTGTCACATAATCGTTCTCAGTGATATAAATAAAAGGTGCTGGTTGGTTGACGTTCTCTGGGTCAGAAGGCGCCAAACCTTCGATCTGCAGAGATCAGAAGTGACCTGCATTCTGGTAAGATGAGGGGGAGGGGGGGGATAACCGTACCTCGCCGGCCTTCTCAACGGCATCGTCATTCGCTCTGCCATGGCAACAGAGCAAGAAATCAATGCAAAATCGCAACAACATTTGCATGAAACTTCTTACTGTTCAATTTCTGTAGTGGGGGTGTCGGTCATCCTGTTACGTTGTTTGAACTCTTGTTTTAATTACACGAACTACAATTTGAAATATAAATACAAGCGCCCTCGTAATAATGTGTAAAACGGGGTTGCTTGGTTTAAACACTCACCAAGAAACTACAGTGCATCTCTTGTATCAACCCAAAAATTCTTCACAAGTGTGTTCGGATATAGACGTACGCCCAATGCAGTGAACGTTCTAAGTATTGCGCACTTATTTAATTGCAGCTCAAAGAGATTTTCGTAGACAAACTGATACGTGTGCACGTGATTAGAGTTGTAAACCGATTCGCGAGTATTGGTCATATGCTTCAGTTCGTCTAAGTCACCGTTTATCCGCTAAACCATATCTATGTGCAATTGAATTAGCGATGTCGAGTCAACTACCTGAAGAAGTGCTGCAGAGATTACGAGAGCTGGAAAAGGAGCTCCAGATGGTAAGCGACTCCAGCGGTTAAGTGCTTTGTGCTGCCTGGAGCCCAGTGAATTCGCGCCTCGAAGTGTAGATTGCGTTTCGGAAGGGCGGTGGAGGTGTTTTTGGGGAGGAAGGAGGTTTTCGTCCACAAAAGCAATAAGTCCTTTACTGTGCCAAGGGTGCATTGCAAGCGCCGTCACAGGAGTGCTCCCACCGTAGTTAATGGCTGACGACCCAATTTTGTTTTTAGGTGACATTACAGCCCAGGGTTTCGAGAAGAAGAAAGCGAAGCTTCTTGCACCCTATTCTACCCCACGTAAGTCCTGCTTCAGTGCAACCCCCTCCCCCCCCCCCCCCACCCTTCCCATCCATGGTTGTTCGCGATTTATTTATCGCTATGTACACTTGCAGAGGAAAATGGCTCCGAGCCGCAGAGAGCGTACTCTTTTATGCAGGAGCACGCAGAGTCAGGTGAGTCTACCCCTCGCATGATGCACGCACCTTTGCCGTGGCGGGAGGTTGAGGCGAACCGACGCAGAAATTAAGATTAACACACGCAGCGTTATGATGTCACCTTGTTAGTATGGCCTTGTTATGTGTATTTGTGTGTTCGTGTAAACATTGTCCGCAAGCAGGCAGCAAGCCTTACATATGCATGCTAAAAGCCTTGTACACGTACATGTGTGTTTATGTAAACATTGTCCGCAGTCATATGTATGCTAAAAGGCTTTGTACATGTACACATGTGTTCATGTGATCAGTGTCAGCATGCATGCCTAACTAGGCATGGGTCAACTTGTGTTTTTGATGGGCTTGTTTTCATGTGTTTACGTCATCCCACAGCCGCGCGAGCAGTAGCCGTTCAAGCTGCACTGGCTGGGAGAGATGGAAGGACAAGGATGCTCCAATGGCGTCACGAGGATGGTTGCCAACGGAAAAGAGCAACCGTCACCACCTCCTCCTTCCCATGCTTCGTCATCTCTTCCGGCACCAGCTCCATCTTCGTCATCGTCTTCGTCTTCGTCATTGTCATCATCACAACAGCCACCACCATATCCGCCACCGCCACAAGCACAACCTGTAATCTCTCCGTCTACTTCTAACACCAGCATTGATTCCGAAGAGAGAGGAGGCAGAGTTTTATCTGGCACTCCCACGCGACAGCCGGTACGGTCAATAGTGTTTTTTTTTTTTTAAAGTGATACAGTACAAGTAATGGAATATATTTTCTAACTCTGTAGAGTAGTGATGTTTGTGCACGTGTAAGTGGTGTGATGCATGTGCACAGATGTTCTGGCTAAAGGGTTTCAGTGCATACTTTTTGACATGCATATGTACGTTTATATATACGTCGTCTTTGGAAACCGCAGAGTGGGAAGGGGTCTCCTCCCCCTACCGCCCCTAAGAAAACCCCAAGAACCCCCCGCACAGCAGCCCCCTGCTGCAGGGAAGGTGGAGCCACTCGTGACTGATCGTGAGACAGTTATTGGTGATTCCTCAGGTTAGCAAGCTACAGCATATGTTTGTGTTTTACGCTGTTGATATGCTGGCTATTGACCACCCCCGTATACAGCATAGTATATGAATTTGTGCTAAGTATGTAGTTACGTGAAGGGGGTGTTTCACACACCCTGTCTTTCTCTCTTTTTTACCATATCTCTTGTCACACAAAGGTAAAAATGGCGCCGTGTCCCATAAGATACAGCAGCTGCTCAACACCCTGAAGCGTCCCAAGAAGCATCGCGGGCCGGTGGAGGAGCTGTACCAGGAGGACGTCGGGTCCCAGGTCCCCGAGGACGCAAACGCGCCCAAGCCTGTGCGTCCAGTTATGCAGCCTGTGGCCGGGACGCCGCCAGAGAGCCGTCAGGACTGGCACAGGAATCTGGAGGCTGCCCTCCAGCATTACAGTGGCCAGCAATGGGGGAAGCAGCCCGCCATTAGCGCTGTTGACATCCATGGGAAGGTCTCCGTTTTAGCCACCTACAGTGAGTCTCCAGTCCTTCCCTTCTCTCCCTCCTCTCCCACCCAATCTTCCCCCCCCCAATCACCACCATTTTTTTGAGCACTCTTTTTAAAGAGGGGGGGGGGGGGGGGGGGGGGGGGGGGGGGGTCAGGGCTGTCCATTAGGTACATGTACTTGCTTTTTTGTCTGATTAGTTAATTAGGTACTAAAAGCATTTACATCATGGTATAGTGTATGTGGGTCTCAGCGATCAATTGGCAAGGCATGGCTGTAATTGCTGTTTTTTTTTTTGGGGGGGGGGGGGCTGACATGTTAGCTGCTGAATGTGAATGTCCATATGTGCATAGTGTCAGCGACCAGATAGAAGCATTCCCATTGCAGCAGGCAATGCACACATACCCATCACTTCTGACGTCAAAAGGCTTAGTGTACAATGGCCATATAGCTCCATTACAATGGCCAGATAGAAGCATTCCCATTACAGTTGGTGGTGACATACCTGTCTAGTGCTTGTAAGGTCAAAAGGTTTTTTAAATGCACCTTGCAGATTGTGGAGCTTGTGGTAGCACTTGTTTTCATTATTGAAATTAGCTGTGCTACTTTAAGCTACCAGTCAACTTACCTGCACAGTTGAGTCCTACCCCCATCCCCTCCCCACTGGCCACCCCTCTCTTATCTCATTGCATTTTTTTCCCTCTTTGGCCCTTTCAGACAAGCTATACGTCCGAGCCATGAAAGTGGCCTATTACATGCTTAACAAGCTTGGAGGGGGTAGGCTTGTGTCTCCCGGGACCACTGTAGCTCTTGTGTTCCGCAACGATGAGGCCAATGCCTTTGTGACAGCTTTTTATGGATGCATCTTGGCTGGGGTAATCCCCGTTGCCTTGGAGCCACCACTGACGCGTGAGGTTAGTTCTGTTTGAGATGGCATACATAGGACTGGCGATGGGATCGTTTGTTCTCCTTTGTTATTAAATTCTTGGGTTAGAAAGTTAAACATAGTTTGGGAGCACGCTGTTGTGTGTGTGTGTGTGTGTGTGTGTGTGTGTGTGTGTGTGTGTGTGTGTGTTGTTTGTGTGTGTGACTTGATGAGTCCAATTCTTGTACTTTGCCTCTCACACACCTCCCCTCCATCCATTTCCCCCCCAACCCATCCTTTCTGGGCCCTTCTCCCCCTTCCTCCCCACTGAAGGACCCAGGTGGTCAACAGGTTGGATTTCTTCTTGGAAGCCTCAACATCAGCGTGGCTCTCACCAGTGAGCTAACGGCCAAGAACCTTCCGAAGGAGGAAGGAAAGGAACACATAGTGCACTTCAAGGGATGGCCCAGGCTTACGTGGTTCCTCACAGAACACCTTCCCAAGCCACCCAAGGAATGGGTTGTCCCCCAGCGACCTACACCTGACTCCCCTGCCTACATCGAAGTGAGTGGAACTGCTATGTGTGGTTGCTTCTGTTATCTACTCGCCTGTAGTTCGTACATTATGTACACGTTACCTGTGATTTATCGTGTGTGTGTGTGTGTGTGTGTGTGTGTGTGTGTGTGTGTGTGTGTGTGTGTGTGTGTGTGTGTGTGTGTGTGTGTGTGTGTGTGTGTGTGTGTGTGTGTGTGTGTGTGGTGCACTGCAGTATTCTTCAGCAAAGGATGGCTCGGCTTTGGGTGTGGTTGTGAGCAGGTCTGCTCTGCTGATGCATTGCAGGTCTCTGAGCACCGCGTGCATGTACAAAGAAGGTGAACCAGTGTGTCTGGAATTGGTCTCTCATTCACACACAACAAACACACACACACACACACACACACACACACATGCACACCTTTGCTTGCTTGCACACGAAACTGTTCGTTTAAATAGGTGAGGTTCTGCTGTGCACAGAGGATCCAAAGAAGTCCATTGGTCTATGGCATGGTGTGATGACAGCAGTTTACTGTGGACTGCATGTTATTTACATTCCGCCTAGCGTCATGGCTACACTTCCCCTGTGTTGGCTGCAGATGGTGCAAAAACACAACGGTACGTGGCAGCTTATGTCTCATGGGTCAAGGCAACTTCCTTTGTTTATTTTTTTGTTGCAGTCTCTTGTGGTCTGTCCTCGTCACACCGATTGAGCATGTGCGTGCAGCTGTGCAATCATAAGGAACTTAAGGATGTATCTCTGCAGACCTTGAGAATGCTGCTGCTGGATGATGGGGCTAACCCTTGTAAGTGCTTCTGTTGGAAAAAAAAGGGTGGGGAAGGGGTTAATGGCGTATTTGCCTTCAGGTTGGTGCATAAATAGATATGTGGTCTGTGCTTGTGTGTGTGGTGTTTGTGTACATGTGCATTTTGCATATTCACTGTACTGGCATACACACACACACACACACACACACACACACACACACACACACACACACACACACGCAATGCTGGCTATGTGATCTTGTCATCTTGTCATTCTGTGCAGGGTCACTTGCTTCCAGTGATCTGTTCTATGAAGCTTTCAGCTCGAGGGGCCTGACCAGAGAGGCGCTGTGTCCCTGTGCTGGATCACCAGAAACACTCACCGTCTCCCTGAGGAGGTCAGCCCCTAGTGTGTTCACTGTACACGTGCATAAGGAGGAGAGAAAAATAACACAATATGTTACCACACACACACTCATTGGGTGCTTGCACACGTGCACATTAACCAATATGGGTCTCTTGTGGGAAAGTTCTGGGGTGTTGTCCATTATTCATGGATTGGTCCTACTTTTGTGGTCAGAAAAGGGCACCTTTACTAGTCCCCAGAACATAAGCCAATTGGTTGCCAGAATGACCAATCAATTTAGCTGCTTGTGCAGTCAAATGGTCCACGTTGGTTGTACTGACTTACAATCACAAATGCGTAAGTGTTAGTCTTTAAGGTTTGTAAGGTGAGCTCCATGTGAAGGGTGGGTGGTAACTATGAGTGAATAGAGTGGTTGTGGAGGGGGAGCCAGGTGCTAATTCTTACTGCCACTCTGTAGTGGTGGATTGCACTTGCCATTTAGACTGATCATCCCTCCTCCCTCTACCTCCTCTCTTCTTCCTTATACCTCCTCATACCTTCTCTTCGCTTCTCCCTCCCCTCTTTCCTCCCCTCTTTCCTCCCCTTCTCCTCTTCTCCCTCTCCTCTTCTCCCTCTCCTCTTCTCCCTCCCCTCTTCTCCCCTTCTTTCTTCTCCCTCCCTCTTATCTCCTCCTCCCCTCTTATCCCCTTCTCCTTCCCCTCTTATCCCCTTCTCCCTCCCCTCTTATCCCCTTCTCCCTCCCCTCTTATCCCCTTCTCCCTCCCCTCTTATCCCTTCTCCTCTTCTCGCTCCCCTCTTATCCCCTTCTCCTCTTCTCTTCTCCCCTTCTCCTCCCCATACCTCCCCTACCATCTCTTTTACCTTCTTGCATACCTTATCTGTCATCTCTACCTCAAAACCATGCACCCCACTCACCAACATTCTCCTATGTGATATCAGCTGTAGTGTGCGCTGTTTGTGACAGATAATGCAAAGGAAAAGGGCAACCAAATATACATGTAGTAGTTAACATGCAATAAAAGCAGTTTGCTTGTGGGCAACCATCATTGGCATTGTGGAAGCTTTGAAGTCCTTAGTGTATTAGCTAGTGTTGTGATCTAAGCTCAATTGGCCACTTACAGTAAGGGGATGCATGCGCCTCTGTACCTGGCGATGAAGAACTTCACAGACATTACTATGGTGGGCAGTGTAAAATGGTTTGCATACCACTCTCTTAGGAGTCCCTTAAGTGCTACCATGGTAACAAATTGAACTTGTGGGATCACAATACTTTTTTTTTTTTTTTTTTTTTTGCCTTTCGGTTTTGACCCTTATTGCACTTCATACATCCGTCTACCTGGGGAAATAGCAGTTTTTTGTGGTGTGAGCATGTATGGTAGAACAGATAGCCATACAGTTTAACTGTTCCTGGGGTGTAGTAAGTTAGTTTGTTATTTACCCAACACCCTTTGCTTTTGTACCCTTATGGACATGTTACGTCTTTTGAATTAGTTATGCCTTTGTTTGGGATGAGCGGGGCAAATCTGTGTGGCTGTATACTGACCCCTTCTCCCTTTCCTCCCTCCACTTTCCATCACCCTCCCTTTCCCTCCCCTTCCCTTTCCTTCCCCTTCCCCTTATGCACTCACACTCAGACCAACTGTCGTTACCACCACTGGACGAGGTGTGATGTCCATCTCTGGGCTAAGCTATGGAGTGGTGCGCACAGAGGAGGCTGACAGCATCACTTCACTCACGCTGCAGGACGTTGGCTTGGTGATGCCGAGGTAGGTCTGGGAACCCTTTGGCGGAGAATGTGGGACATGGATCTGGGGGTAGGAGGTGCAAGAGGAGGACCTGTGAGGGTGTGAGTGCTCTAAAGTGTGTTGGCAGGCATCTGTGATGTGTATGTGTGTATTGGGGGGGGGGGGGGTATTTAGCATCTATTGTATAGGTGTGTATGAGATCAGGTTGCTTGGCGGCCTTGAAAAGAATATATAATTGTACGTGTGGTGTATGACATAATTGGTCATTCCAGCACATTTTGTTTGTGTTTCTTGTCTCAGCGCGCATTGCCGTGGTGAAGAGCAGTGGTCCACCTATGCTCTGTAGGCCGACGAAGTGGGAGAGATATGTGTGCAGAGTCCTGCCAGTGGTTCATTGTACTGGGGTCTCCAGGGGAAGAGTGCCACTACCTTCAAGGTTAGAAGACTTGTGTCCCCCCTTGTTCCCTGAACAAAGCATGCAGTCTGTTGTTCCATCTATTTGAGAGAGACCCCCCCCCCCCCCCCCCCCCCCCCCCCCCCCCCCCCCATTGTTTGAAGCCTGGTCTTAGGTTGGTTATTCACATGGTTGCCTGTTGGGTTTGAACCAACCCGCGGCCATTTATTTCAATCCGGTCCCCATTACTTTCAGTGGCAGTAAGGGGTTAAAAAGGGCAGTCTTCCTGTGGCATCTAGGCTGCATGTAATGTTTTGACTGCCTGTTTAGGGATGCACCTTATGGCTTCCAGGCTTTCCTTACTTTCATTTCCTCTCGTACTGATTGCTGCAATGACTAAAGGTTCAACTGTGATGTTTAAATGAGCTGTAATGTTTCTGCAACAAGAATTAGTTAAGGTGTTGCTTTAAATGTACGGACAAGCCATTTGTATTTCTGCTCCCAGCATGTCCACTAAATAAACATACTATTAAATGCCATATCCTTGCTATATTCATGCCCTGGTGACACTGTACTACACCTCTTAAGTGCATTCATGACCTGTTGATTGATACTGGACCACCAAGAAGGTGTTGCAGCTGTTGATGGTTGACTTCTACCTGCCCCTCGTTAGGTTCAGCCTCTTGATGAAAAGAACTCCACCCCTATTGCATCAGGCCCTTATGTGCGCAGTGGTCTACTGGGCTTTGTGACAGAGGTAAGGGTCACTGCAAGCATGCATGCATGCATGCATGCATACACACACACACACACACACACACACACACACACATACATACATACAACATACATACATACATACATACATACATACATACATACATACATACATACATACATACATGTATGCATGCATGCATATCAATCTACTATATCACCTGATCTTCCCTTAGGATTGCTTACACAGCTCTCATATAGTTCAACCAGTGCACATTGCATGCATCTCACAACCTCCTCCTCCCTTCCTCCATCCCCTCCTTTTCCCCCACTCTTCCCCTTCCCTGATTATCTGTCTTTGCTCTGCGCCACGCTGTTCTCGTGAACTGCTGTACTGTCTTTCTCCACAACACCACAGGGAGGTCTGGTCTTCATCTGTGGTACTATGGATGGCCTTATCCAGATAGGAGGGAGAAAGCACAACACAGAGGACCTGATAGCCACAGTGCTTGCTGTAGAGCCTCATTCTTTTGTGCACAAGAATGCGTAAGTGTCTGTTCTGTGTGTGTTTGTATGTATGTGACATGTATGCAAGTGGATTGTGTGGTGTGTGTGTGTGTATGGCATGCGTGCAAGCTTGTATGTGTGTATATGACATGTGCAAGTTGTACATAATCTGTGGTGTAAAATTTTACTTGTTCCTTTCTGGCACAAGGTAAAGCATGTAGTGCTTACTTGGGGGGCAAGATGATGGGAAAGGTGTTAAATGTTACTATAGGAATTCCTTTGACTAAATATACAGGAAGTTAAGGTCACTAATGGCAACAAAATCAAAATTCCCTCGAAAGGATGTTTTCACTAGTAATAACGTAAAGTGCTGCATATAATTGACCCCTCTCTCTGCCCCCATCGAAAGAAAAATGGGTCGTATTTAAACGATTGTATCTCTTGAACATTTCTTCAACATTTCAGGAAATAATGTCCTATATGATTTTGAAAGAAACTAATTATATTTAAGGCAAGCCATGTAGTGCAAACTGGGACAAGAAGGGCTGGTGATGGGAAGGAGGTGTTGAAGGTCAATATTACACTGCTATAGGAGTTTCCTCTGACTAAATTAACACAGGAAGTTGAGGGCATTAGCAGTGGGGAAATATAAAAACGACATTCTCTTCAGATACATTCATTGCCCTAAAGTACTGCCACTCTTGGAAAAGAATGATTTGTGTTTTAAACGATTGCATCACCATAACCATGAACATTTCTTTCAAAACCATGTAGAAGTTTCCTGAAAGTTCACAGAACCATTCACAGTTATGGAGATAAGATCGTTTAAAACACGAGTCTTTATTTTTCAATGGGGGGGGGGGGGGGGGGGGGGGGGGGGATGGGATTGTGTGTTATACTTTACAGTATGTATTGTTCATTTTTAACTAATCCTTCCCTTTGCGCTCCTTCCCCTCTTGTTCCCCTCCCTTCCCTTCAGGCTTGCTGTGTTCTCCATCGCCGTGCTGAAGCTGGAGCGGGTTGTGGTGGTAGCCGAGCAGAAGCCTAACTGCACTGACGAGCAGGCCTTTTCGTGGATGAACAGTGTGGTACCCGCTATTGAGAGTATCCACGGCATCAATCTGTACGGGCTGGTTCTTGTGAAGCCTGGTCACTTACCAAGGGTAGGTGTGGTCATCATGGGAGAGGGTGTGGTGTGGTATGGCTGAGGTGTATCGTCTTTTACATTGCTTCCACCCCTGACCTCTCTCTCCCCTCCCTCCCTTCTCCCTTAGGATGCTAGTGGTAGGGTCCTCGTTCATGAAACCAAACAGCGGTTCCTTGAGGGCCAGCTGCATCCTGAGAACCTGCTCATGTGTCCCTATCAGTGAGTGGGCATCATATGGAATATTATGTTATAAGGCCGAAGGGAGCATGGAGACTGCTGGCTGTATTGTTCTTTCAGTAAATTACCCGGCTGTTGCATTAGGAAAAACAAACGTCTGTTCTAAGCATCATCAACATGTGGCCTATACATAAACCAGACTGTTGCCAGTTTATTGATAATGGAGGTGTAGGAAATTTGCATAGTATGTGTGTGTATGTGCTGTGTGCTCTTGAGGGAGAAGTGTCCCTTGGTAAGAGGAGGAGGAGGGTGTTTATGTATGTGTGACGTACACACGTGTGACCTGTTGTGCCTTCTCTATGCACACAGGTGTATTTCCAACCTTCCGACCACAAAGGTTCACTCCAGTAAGCTGTCGTGTGTTTTTGCGTGTCGGTGGGAGTGTCCTTTGATCCCTCTCCCTCCCCCTCTCCCTCCCCCTCTCTCCCCACAGGTGCCATGAACAACGCAAAGATCATTGGGGACCTGGTGACAGGGAGGGTAGGCTCTGCAACCAGCAGCTCCCAGCTGAAGCTAACAGAGGATGACCCCGCTGCCAAGGTGGAATTCATCGCCGACATCCTCCGCAGAAATGCGCAGGAAAATCCTGATAATAAGCTGTACACGTTGATTGATGCCAAGGTAGGTGTGGCTCATTTTATGTCATGCTGCAGTCACTGCCATGTGGAGGGATGTACGTGCATATGTTTGGGTTGTTTTTCCACCTGTATATGTATTCTTCAACTGTGCTGATGTGAGTTTCCCCCAGGGTCATGTTGCCAAGACAATGACTGCCCAACAGCTCCATAAAAGGGCAGAGCGTCTGGCATGCTTCATACAGGACAAGTTGAAAATGAACTCTGGGGACCATATTGCCCTCATCTACCCTGCTGGTCTGGACCTCGTTTGTGCCTTCTATGCATGCCTTTACATTGGTAAGCAATGTGTGTGTGTGTGTGTGTGTGTGTGTGTGTGTGTGTGTGTGTGTGTGTGTGTGTGTGTGTGTGTGTGTGTGTGTGTGTGTGTGTATGTGTGTGTGCGTGCGTGTGTGTGTGTGTGTGTGTGTGTGTGTGTGTGTGTGTGTGTGTTAACTTTTCATGGTATAACGCATCAATCCATTACTTCCATGGGCTCAAACAGGCATTGTTCCTGTGCTGATCCAACCTCCCGGTATGGTCAGCTCTTCCTCAAACCTGCCCACCATTAAGATCATCTTGGAAGTGAGCAACTCGCGTGCCATCCTCACTCTGCACAGCGTGACCCGGCTACTCAAGTCAAAGGTTTGGTTGTTTGTTTGTTTTTTTTTTGGTTGGTCCGTGGAGCATTGGCATCTGTTGCTATCCCCCCCTGTTGCCATCTTACCCTTCTATGTGCCATCCTTCCGTCATACTTCTGCTCTTTGTGCCATCTCTTTTATGTGCATCGGCTTTCTGTTTCCACACCAACAACATTTCTTCCCTTGGACCGTAGGAGGCTGCAGCCATCCTTGATCCCAAGACCCTACCACCACTGCTGGAGACGGATGACATATCAAACAAGAAGCTGGAGAAGTTCTACAAGGCGCCTACCACAGAGCTGATCGCCTACCTTGACTTTAGTGTGTCCACTACAGGCATCTTGTCTGGTGTGAAGGTGGGTGGGTGTGGGAGAGTCTGGGTTGGTTGGTGGGAAGGTGTGTGGGAGGGTCTGGTGGGTTGGTGGGAAGGTGGGTGGGTGTGGGAGGGTCTGGTGGGTTGGTGGGAAGGTGGGTGGGTGTGGGAGGGTCTGGGTGGGTTGGTGGGAAGGTGGGTGGGTGTGGGAGCGTCTGGTGGGTTGGTGGGAAGGTGGGTGGGTGTGGGAGGGTCTGGGTGGGTTGGTGGGAAGGTGGGTGGGTGTGGGAGCGTCTGGATGGGTTGGTGGGAAGGTGGGTGTGAGAGGGTCTGGGTGGGTTGTTGGGAAGGTGGATGGGTGTGGGAGGGTCTGGTGGGAAGGTGGGTGGGTGTGGGAGGGCCTGGGTGGGTTGGTGGGAAGGTGGGTGGGTGTGGGAGCGTCTGGGTGGGTGTGGGAGGGTCTGGGTGGGTGTGGGAGGGTCTGGGTGGGTGTGGGAGGGTCTGGGTGGGTGTGGGAGGGTCTGGGTGGGTGTGGGAGGGTCTGGGTGGGTTGGTGGGAAGGTGGGTGGGTGTGGGAGGGTCTGGTGGGTTGGTGGAAAGTGGGTGTGGGAGGGTCTGGGTGGGTTGGTGGGAAGGTGTGTATATGGGTGGGTGGGTGGGTGGGAAGGTGTGTGTATGTGTGTGAGAGGGTCTGGGTGGGGTGTGTGGGAGGGTAAGGGTGGGCTGGTGGGAGAGTTAGTGTGGGTGAAAAGGTGTGTGTGTGTGTGTAATCTCCTTCCAGTTCCTCCATTGCCACACACCCTGCACCAGCCACCCTGAGTCTTCCAGGGGAGGGGTCAACTCCTCCCTCCACCCCCCCCCCCCCCACTCACACACGCACAACACACACATATTGAATACAGATCAAGTATTGATCGTAGTTGATATGGTAAACTGTTCCACCACCACCCAGATGTCCCACCAGGCTGTGGTGAGCATGTGTAGAGCACACAAGGCAGTTGGAGGTCTGAATCCAACAAGAGAGGTGGCTGTTTGTCTGGACCCCTACTCTGGACTGGGTCTGGTCCTGTGGATCCTTTCAAGGTAAGCCATACAAAAAAAAAAATCTGATCAATTCATATTATTAGTGTGGTATTACGATGTATCTTTGGGTCTCTATACATTGTGTGTGATTATGATGTGTGTATGTGTGTATTATGATGTGTGTGTATGTGTATTAGGGGGAGGAGGGGGATGGAGGTACAGTCCAAGTTGACTTATTCTTTTTATTTTCCCCATGCAGTGTTTACTCAGGTCACCACACATATATGATATGTCTACCTGATGTTGAGCTGAACCCTCTGCTGTGGCTTAGTGTCATTAGTGATAACAAAAGTATGGCCTAAATTTTAGTGGTGTCTATCAAGTCATATGTGTTCCTCTCTTTCATTCATTTCACCCCCTACATATACTTTGGTCTCTCCTCTTTCCCTCTCTGGTCTCTGGCTCTCTAATGAATCCCTTTAGTGCAGGACGTGTATTGCTCCTACTCAGCTGTAGATCTGTGCTGCAGAGAGCTGGGTAATGATGCGGAAAGTTTAAAGGTCAGTGTGGTCTAAACCGAGTGCAAAGTTGGCAACTGCTGATAACAATGATATTTACACACCCACACAATGCACATGTACACATGGGCACACACACACACACACACAGACTAAGGGCATGTCTCTTTCTTGTGTGCAAAGCTGCGTGGTTGTGAGTGAGGAGAGACCCAGGCAGGCACTTCTCACCTCTTTCTCGACCCTGCTCAGCCCTCTTGGTCTCCCTTCATCATCCGTTACAGCTTCCTTTGGCTGCAGAGTCAATCCACTAGTGGCCCTTCAGGTGAGGGATGCTTGGTCTGGGGACTAGAACATGCTGGAGTCAACCCCTGTTCATTAGTACATGCATACCAATGGGGGGGGGGGGATTTTTTTAAATATGTCTCCTCCATCTCTTCTCTTCTGTCCTCCATTTTGTTGTTCAGGGTGCCCAGCAACCGGAAGCCTCTACTGTCTATGTAGACCAACGTGCCCTGCGCGTGGACAGGGTTTCTCTCTTAGAGCGGGGTGCCCCCTATAGTGTGGGAATCATGGAGTGTGCCAAGGTGAGCCCCGGGGTGCAAGTGGCTATCGTGAACCCTGAAAACAAGATGGCTTGTGCAGTCTCCGACCTTGGAGAGGTGAGTCATTATGCAGGACTTGTACATGTATGTACACACACTCCCGTCTTGTTTAGAACTGAGTGTCAGCATTATGTGTGTGTTCCTTCATTTTTCCATCACTTCCTCTCCTTCCTGTTCCCCACTAACCCCTTTTCCCCTTCCAAACTCCCCTCTCCATCTTACCCCTTTACCTCAGGTTTGGGTGAACAGTCTTCACAATGGGAGTGGCTACTATGGCCTCAGAGATGAAGACAATGACACTCTATCAAGAGAGCACTTTAGAGCAGCCATGGCTGGAGGGGGTGATACGACAATCACGTTTGCAAGGACTGGTTATCTCGGCTTTGTCAAGAAGTCAGACAAGCCAGACAAAAATGGAGGTTGGTTCAGTGTGGACATGCTCATAGTAGCTACATGGAGGCCATCTCTTTATTAGAGTGTGGTCTTCATTAGGGTAGCCTAGGGTGTGGTCTTTATAGGGTACAGTAGCTTAGGGTGTGGTCTTTATAGGTAGCTTAGGGTGGTCTTTATAGGTAGCTTAGGATGTGATCTTTATAGGGTAGCTTAGGATGTGATCTTTATTAGTGTAGCCTAAGGTGTGGTTTTTGTAGTGTAGCCTAGTGTGTGGTCGGCAGTGGGAGGAGTTGGCACCTCACTAGCAAAAAAATACTGAGCCCCAAAGATGTATCAATATTTCAAAAACCATCCTCTCATGGGGTTGTCTTAGGAAGCAGTGAGTATAGTTTAATGTAACTATAACGTGATAACACAGGGGTACCCTATGGGGACATGCAGATTACCACACATATTGTTAGCATTTGGGATCGTTGCTTTAAAAAGTACCTAACACGGTCCTCAACAACTTCTTTCTTATGCACTGGAATTTAGTCTGTCCATCATGGTCCCTTGTCGTGGCAACAATCTCTAATTTGTTCTCTAACATATTATACCTCTTCACTGTGACCTCAGTCTCCTTCCCCTCTCTTCCAGTGGTCCAGGATAGTTTGATTGTTGTAGGAGCTTTGGATGAGGCTCTGGTTGTTAGAGGAGCTCGCTATCATCCATCCGACATTGAGGTCACTATTGTTCGATGTAGTCGAAGCATTGTGTCCAGGTCAGTGGTCTCTCTTATCCTCTTTCCCTCCCTATCTATCTACTTCTCTCTCTCTCTCTCTCTCTCTCTCTCTCTCTCTCTCTCTCTCTCTCTCTCTCTCTCTCTCTCTCTCCTCTCTCTCTCTCTCTCTCTCTCTCTCTCTCTCTCTCTCTCTCTCTCTCTCTCTCTCTCTCCGCCTCTCTCTCTCTCTCTCTCTCTCTCTCTCTCTCTTTCTCTCTCTCTTCTCTCTCTCTCTCTCTCTCTCTTTCTCCCTTGTGGCCTCCTCTGCCTCTCCATGTACTTCCCCTTACATTCATCCTCTCGTTCCTCCTCCCCAACAGCGCTGTTTTCACATCAAACAATTTGCTGGTTGTTGTGGCGGAGCTGAGGGGAGAGGAGAGTGAAGCGCTGGACGTAGTACCCCTGATCACCACTGCCCTGGTGGAGGAACAGCAGCTGATAGCAGGCATTGTGGTGGTAGTAGATCCTGGTACCATCCCCATCAACACTCGTGGAGAGAAGCAGCGCGTCCACCTAAAAGACCTGTTCTTAGCTGACCAGATAGACCCTATTTACGTTGCATATAATCTGTAGCTGTCCTTCCCCTGTTCTCTTTGGGCTCACAATATTTTATCTTTTTTTCTTTCTTCTGTTTCATTTGTTATTTGTTGTTGACGATGTTGACTTCGCAGGGGATTCCCCTTTTAGTGTGCATTCAGACTTTAACGTTGTGTATACACATACTCATGCATGTACCAGAGTACATGTGTTGAGCGTGTCTTTTTTGTGTGTACGTGTGGACATGTTTTGTGAACTCGTTTCTTACCACAACCATTAAATGTGTGGTGGTGTGGTGGTGATATTAACACACTAAATGGTACATTTTCAAGTGGATGCAGCATGTGGGAAGGAGGGTGGTGGAAAAGGGGTTAAAGCCCCTTCATGGCAATTATAGCACTGGTCAGTTCTTTCATCTTTTCCTTGTATGGTATTCCTACACCCTCAACCGTATCTATGCCACAGCTTGTATACAGCTGCTCGACATCTTCAGGACTAAGCTGTGGAGAGAGAGAAGGGGAAGGTGAGGATGAGTGGTAGAGGGAACAGGTAACTATGGAGGTCTCTTACCAGTTTGCCATCTCCCAGCTGTAGGAGGGCTTTTGTTAACTCTTGGATGAGCACATACCCTGTGTCTCCTAGGTCCTTCTCTCCCATCTCCTCTAGCAGTATGGCCTCCAAACGCTTAGAGGATTCCAGTGGAGATGCTGGGTGCGAAGGGGGAGGGGAAGCTGAATGAGACTGGGGAGGAGGAGTGGTCATCGTTTTAGGAGGTGCCTTTATGTCAGATGGTTGTGGAGGAGGTGTCTGTTGGAATGGAAGAACTTCCCCTTTTTAAGTGGTTTGCTTTTTTGTTGCTGCTTTTACCTGTGGTTCTGGTGCTATAGGACGGGAGGGGGATGGGGTGTTAGACAGTCTGCTCGTCCTCTTGGACTTCTTGGAGAGTGCTGTAATCTGATTGGCCATCTTATGCACGCTGTCGTCAGAGAGGTCAGGGGCCATCCTTAGTGAGCAAGGGAAGAGAGGCCTATTTCATTGGCAGCTTTTTAGTTTTGATGATCAACCAACTCACTTTATTCTCATCTCGGCTAGCTCTGACTCTACAAGATGTTCAGCATGGGAAAGGGTGGAGCTTGTTCCTGACAGTGGCTTGGGGGGGGGGGGGGGGGGGGGGGAGAGAACTCATATAGGTAATTACTTATTTAAATCATGCCAGAAAGCATTACAATATCCAAGGCTTGGTCTGTTGGTGTCTGTTGAATAAGAGGGGGCAAGCTTATGATTAGAAATTACACTCTCGTAATGAGGAGCATGTACTTCAATCCTGAGGGACAACCCAACTGATCACCACTGTTTTACCTTGCCTCTGCTGTTGGCTTCACGAATGATATCCTGGGCAGTCGGCAGTCTCTCCCTTTGTATTCGTGGAAGGCTGGTGGTAACTGAGCGAGCCTGTGCCAAGGAGGAGGAGGAGGAGGAGGAGAGGTCATATTAGTTACTGCATGTTCTGGTGCTCAGACCTCTCACCTTCCTCCCTGTGACACATAGTATTTCAGAGGGTCGTACAAACGCTCCATGTTCCGGCGGGCAGTGAAAATACCTCTGCCCCTTCAGAGAACCATCACATATTCCAACTGTGAATATATGGGTATGAGAGTGTGGGTGTGGGATATGAGGGTGTGAGAATGTTGGTATGTGGGTGTGGGGTATGAGGTGATGTGGGTGTGATAGACAAAGGTGTGTATAAAGTGTGAGGGTGGAACATGAGTAGGTATGAGGGTGTGACATGTGTGCAAATGAGGGTGTAGGTATGACGGTGTGGGTGTGAAGATATGTAGTTGCATCAGTGCATGGTGTATGCATACATATGCATATGTATGTATGTATGTATGTATGTATGTATGTATGTATGTATGTATGTATGTATGTATGTAATGTAATGTATGTATGTATGTATGTATGTATGTATGTATGTATGTATGTATGTATGTATGATGTATGTATGTATGTAATGTATGCGTGTGCATGTCTGTGTTGGCATACTTGGCAGGTCCAGATGTATACCGATGAAAATGGTGTCCAGAATAGCATGTTCCAATTTCCCAATGTAACGAACAGTACCTTTTTATTATTTAGGGAGGGGTGAGGAGGAGTGTGTAGAGGGAAGAGGCCATGCATAGCTCTGCTTGACTTACCAAGCTTCTCTCCTTTGATGATAACGCGATCACCCAAAAGTAACTGCTGACCACTTCTGAAGGACATGGAGGTAAGGATGAAAGGTTATGGCACTGCTGTCTGGGGTTCACTATTCAACACCTGACATATTATTATTACCCATTCAACCAATGCTTGACGTGTCAACTATTTAATTCAACTGTCAACAGTTGATCTGTTTTATTTCCTTTTTGCTGTATTTACTCAAGCCACCAAAAAATATCTACTAGTGACACACTGCTTTATAATAACACTCCTTTAGTTGATATGTATCCTCGCCCTACCCACCTCCACATCATACCTACCTCCTCTTCCTATCCATCCTCTCATCCTACAGCCTTTTTGTACCATCTCATCCTACCACCTGCTCTCCTACTCACCTCCTCACCTTATCCACCTCATCACCCTACTCACCTTACCCACACCTCCTCATCCTACTCACCTTACCCACCTCCTTGTCCTACTCACTTCCTCACCTTACCCACCTCCTTGTCCTACTCACCTCCTCACCTTACCCACATCCTCACCCCTCACCCATCCATACTACCTGTGTTTCTCATGCCATGCTCACTTGGTGATAGCATTGGTTGGTTTGCCAAAGGTGATTGCTCCAAGGCTCTGCCTTGAGTTGCATTCAGAGCAGGTGCAGCCTTCCAAGGGAGGGGGAAGGGCAGAGGCTTTCAGCTTTGGTGGGCGGTGAGAGCCGAGTACTGGGTAAGTGGAAAGCCTGCTCCTTGGCTTCTTTCCTGAACGGCTGAAAGGAATACCAGCATCTTTCATTTTCATGTGCCACATTTTAATGTTAGTGTGTTTAAATGTGGAAGTGCACTGAACAATTCTCAGTGTATGCATGTGTATAGTAACGAAGGAGATGGCCAATATATTGTGCTCTACGGTGCAACGTATGATTTAAACGGGAGTGTTAATATGTGGAAGGGGTTTGCACCTGTAGTCGATGTATTCTCCTCTCGCATTGACGGTTTTATTTCTTTCTGCTGCGGACAAAACGGGAGCGATAGTTTGTACTTCCTGCAAAAATAATAATAAATAATAAAATGGAGGGGGTGTATGCCCCAGCTGTTCGAGCTCCTCCCACCTTCGCTCGCTCTTCGCGTATCTTTGCCTCGCTGCCAGACGAAGTGTGTTAGGCGCCACAAGACTGCTGGTGCATACGGAATGCAAACTTACTGGGTCTGTGTTCGCTGGCTTCTGTGCCGATTTCTCGCTCGGTACTCGCGAATCTCCGGTCGGGTCATCTGCATTAAATTTAATTAACATGCCATTAGCAAGAAAGCTCTTTCCCATGCCTTTTTGTATCTAACCTGGAGGATGGAGAGCTGTCCCCGCAGGTGCTGTAATAACGACAGATACAAACACTGGTGACCATGAGATGCGCTTCAGTATATACACTCACCCTTATGTCTCGCCTCGCCTTTTCAAGCGCGGCGCTCAGCTTAATGTTTTCGGCGACAGCTGGAGACCAGAGGGTAAGCACGTGCTCACTTTGGGCATATGGACAGCTTACTTTCTTTGTACTGCTGTTCCAGGTTGTCGTCATGAGTTGTGATGGTCTGTAGCTCCTGCAAGGCAGCTGCAACCTTGGACCTTTAATTGGCGTAGTAAACGTGCGTGAGATCGATTCAGATGCCCCGATCTTATTTTTTGGTCCCTTACCTAACTGTATGAAGCTGACTGGATAGAGACTTTTCATTTGCACTCGCCAGACCGAGCTAAATAGGAAGAGAGGGAGGAGCTGTGAAACTCGAGCGGCGTTCGTTAATAACCACGTACGGCTTCCATCAAACTCTCGGTGGAAACAGCTGGGGAGGTAAGTAAAATGTGAACTCAGCCGATGGCTTAAGAGTTCAAGCCATGCACCTCTGTTATCGCCGATTGGCGGCAAAACTATTTGCGACGCCGAAAGTGGGCGCTCGTCTTCTTCCTCTTTCACATCTGAAAATCACAGAGCGAGCGTGCTCTGATTGCACCGCCGTTCATAGACCCATTGACGAACCTGGTAGATTTGTAAATGGATTTACTACTTCTGCCTTATAGTCCATTTGAGTTGGCAAACGGGGTGCAACGAATGGTGGGAGTGGCTCGTGTTGCTATGGCAGCACGTGCGTGATTGTCTTCTCTTTCATTTCCAATAATTTGTTATCGTCTAATATTAGTTATTGTATATCGTTGGTGTGGTCAATGGGAGGATCGCAGTCAGTTCAGATACCTGGAGGCGGCACTGAAGGATATCATGTGCTCAAGGTACGTGCATATATAACCGTGGTACGTGTACATGTGCACATGTTCTGAGGGAAGTGGGCATTAATAAGGACACAACATGACCAATTATGCATTTATGTTCCATGATACTGTACATTGTCCTTTGTAGTAACCATGTGATGTTCTGACGGTGATATAACCCCCTCCTCCCCCTCCCCCCTCCCCCCCTCCCTCCTCCTCTTCCCATACGGCTAGGTATTGGATAACTCCCCCGCGCATAAAGCCGGACTGGAGGCGTACTTCGACTTCATAGTCGCTATAGACGGGATTAGATTGGTAAGTTCCTAACACAGTTCTTTGACGAGACCCAACGGAGGTTTTACCTGTAGAACCAGGAGAACGACGTCCTTAAGCAGATTCTGCAGAAGTACATGGACCAGCCTGTCAAACTTACGGTATACAGCTCGAAGACCAGGACTGTCAGAGGTTAAGCATTAATAATATGGTCAAAGCATTTAACGAAGAAGTGTGCTTTGTTTTCCATCCTATAGAAGTTATCCTGGTTCCCACCAACAATTGGGGGGGTCAGGGGTCACTGGGAGTTTCAATACGGTTCTGTTCGTTTGAGGGGGCGACGGAGAGTGTGTGGCATGTGCTGGTGAGTTAGGGGTTAAAATTGGGGGGAGTGAGGGTGTCATGGGAAGGGAAATTGCATTTGAGGAGTACTAGACAGTGTGTTTGTAGGGGAGAAGGACCGTCCAGACGGGGAGGGGATGGTGTAAGGGGAGGGAGGGAGTTGTGGATTCTACAATATTTGTCATGGGTCGTAGGTCATGCCACAATAGTGGTAACTTGTTATGCATACATGTACATGTGCATGGTGCGTGACAATGCAATGCATACCATGTGTACATACATGCAGCATCAGCATATGTGTGTGTTTGTGTTGTGTGTGTTGTGTGTGTTTGTGCATGTTTATGTATATGGTGTATGGTGTGTGTGTTGTGTGTGTATGTTGTGTATGTTGTGTATGTTGTGTTTATGTGTGTGTATGTTGTGTGTGCGTATGTTGTGTGTATGTGTATGTATGTGTATGGTGTGTGTATGTTGTGTGTGTGTATGTTGTGTGTGTGTATGTTGTGTGTGTGTATGTTGTGTGTGCGTATGTTGTGTGTATGTATGTGTATGGTGTGTATGTTGTGTGTGTGTATGTTGTGTGTATGTGTATGGTGTGTGTGTTGTGTGTATGTGTATGGTGTGTGTGTTGTGTGTCACTGTATGTGTGTGCGTGTTAATTTTTATTTGGGCCGTTGCTGCAGTGGGTTCCGAGTACTGTAATAAAGTCTGCTGCCAGTCTCTATTTAATGCACACCAATTTCTCACAGGAGGTGCACCCCAACTCACCTGCAGCACAGGCGGGGCTACTCCCCCACTCTGACTACATTCTCGGCTCAGATGCCTTGACGGGCGATGACGATTTCTTTGCTCTCATAGAGAACAGCAACAACAAACAACTGAAACTGTTTGTGTACAACTCCGAGCAGGACACGTGCAGAGAGGTAAGTGGTGATGTGTGGGAGGTGTGGTTATGAGGTAAGGGCAAGGGGAGTGGCCATGTGGAGGTGTGGTTTACGAGGTAAGGGCAAGAGGAGTGACCATGTGGAGGTGTGGTTTATGAGGTAAGGGCAAGAGGAGTGACCATGTGGAGGTGTGGTTATTATGCAAGGGCAAGAGGAGTGACCATGTGGAGGTGTGGTTATTATGCAAGGGCAAGAGGAGTGGCCTGTGGAGGTGTGGTTATTATGGAAGGGCAAGAGAGTGGCTATGTAGAGGTGTTGGTTTACGAGGGGTGTGTTAGCAGTAAGGGTGAGAGGTGGCCATGTGGAGGAGGGGTTATGGGGGAGGGGTGTGGCCATGCAGGTGTGAGGTATGTTTTTTAAGAGGTAAAGGTGATGGTGTAATGGTAATGTGGAGGTGTGGTCATGAGGGAGTGTGTGTGTGGGGGGGGGGGGGGCAGGGAGTAACATGTATCTTGTATCTTCCTTACATTGCTCAGTGTATGTGGCTTTTCCTCTACCTTTCTATCATGAAGGTACTGCTCACACCAAACTCTGAATGGGGGGGAGAAGGTAGCCTGGGCTGTGGTATAGGGTATGGCTACCTCCATCGCATCCCTGTGCGCTCAACACAGCAGCCACCCCCTCAAGTTAGCAGCACTACTCCAGAGAAGGGCCACAGCTCTCCTCCTCCTCCCTCCTACATGACCACTACCCTTATACCTGTTGCTGAGGGATTTGCCGATGTGAGAGCTTAGAGCATTGCTCTTCATAGTTTGTGGTTGGTGGTGGTGGGGGGGGGGGGGGGGGGGGTTAGTAGTTCGTATCTAGTCATCTTCATGTCTGTGTGTGTATGTCTGTGTGTGTCTGCGTGCGTGGTGTATTTGTTCACAGTGACCATATGTTAGCACAACTACAGAACAAGGACAAGTCTGTGTGCATGTGTGTGTGTGCATGTGTGTATGTCTGTACATGTGTGTGTATGTGTATTTGTTCGCAGTGACCATATGTTAGCACAACTACAGAACAAGGACAAGTCTGTGTGCATGTGTGTGTGTGTGTGTATGTGTATTTGTTCACAGTGACCGTATGTTAGCACAGCTGCAGAACAAGGACAATGAATTAATGCTCAGTGCCTTATACTAAATACGTGATTGTTTAAACCAAATGTGTGATGGTTTGGACTGTTTTACAATTTCTAGAAAATCGTTACTCTAGAGGACATCACAGGCTTGGATGAGAAAATTTTAAAAGCATAAGAGATGTATGTGTATGTACTACAGGAAAGGGGCCACATATATAAGTAGATATCTATCCATGCCTTCATTTATTTATGCAATTATAAATGGCACAGTGTCAAAGCATTTTTATATTTTTAAATAATGCTTTTATTGAAATGTATTAGCTAATTATAAACTCAATGCCTTATAACTTGATGGATGCATAGTGATTGTTTGATAGAGGCTCTTCGCATTTCACAGAAAATGTAAACAGTTGAAAACTTGAAAAATTACCCAGAAGGGTGGACACTGTCTCATATATATTAGTTTCCCAATTGCTTTATTAAATAACACCAGGATTTGAAACCAAGCCATTTATTTCTTGCCTGTCCCCTCATTTAACTCTTATGTCACAACGCTTGAAAGATCTCTCTTGCGTATGCCAATGTGTATGTTAGCGGTGTATGTGATTTGGCAAACTAGAACTGGCTAGTGAATTACACTTTTTTTTTTTTTAACTGCATTAAGGTCCCACTGTCAGTGCCTTCACAACCCACCACGCCTCTCTCCCGAGTGGACACCACCTTGGTGGAGGACAGGGTGCAGTCCCTCACCCTGGGCAGTCCCTACCCCTCCATTGCCCAGCCCGAGTCACTTGTTCCTGCTCCTGTCACTGTGGTGAGGTCGTCAAAGCCATCAGACGGGCAGGCAAAAGTCTCTGCAGCCACCAACGGAACAGAGGCCATTGGCCACAGTGTGACCTCTGCCCCCACAGTCCAGCCACCCTCGGGGATAAGAGGGGGAGGGGCACCCGACATGCAGTCGCTGGGGTTTGTGGGAGTTCCGCTGTATTCAGGTCCCCAACCATCCACAACGATGGTATCAAGACCCCAGGTTGCCACGGCCACCACCAGCATGTCACTCTCTGGACTACCCACGTCGCCTCCAAGGATCGCCTTCCCTTCTGCACCTCCAACCATATCCCTCAGTCCCCCCCCATCAATCATCATAGCAACCTGACTGGATGTGAGCTCACTGCTTAAAGCTAATAGGTGGAATGAGATGAGGGACAATGCAATTTTTTCAAATTACATCATGCCAGTTTTGTATTGGTCAATGACACTATGTGTGAGAGCATAATTATGGAGGAAGTCAGTGGGTTATGCGTGCTACCTTTGGACATGGAATAGGCACAGGATTGAGAGGGTTAAATGAACAAATAATTTGCATTAGACCCGAGACTTTGTCTTGGCCAAAATGGCATGTTCAAAAGTTCCGATCCGAAAATTTCCCCCCCCCCCCTGCCTTTCATGTTAGTCTCCTTTGCAGTGACAACAGTAGTTTTTCAACACCATACACACAAATAGCAGTTAAAATAAGTGTTGTGATTTATCACAGTTTTTTTTTGCATTTGGAAAAAAAAAATGTTTTCCCTTGAGTGGCTCTGTCAAGGAAAAACTAGACATAACATGGAAGATGAAATAAAAAAAATATCTTTGTCCTTTGTAATCAGATGTCTTGGGACAACGAATGTGATCTCTGTAGTAGGGAGGAGAGTATATAACAAAATGGTTGTTAATTTAACATACCTTTGAATTGGAGGTGTGCTGAGATGAAGAATCCTGTGACAGCGTGCTTGAGTGGATGAAACTAGAGACACTCTGGGGTCGTAACCACTGGTACGTGAGACACTCAGATGCAGGTATCCTCCGCCTGCAATGGACAGGAATTAGAAATCAACACAAATACCCTCAACCATTCTCCACCCCTCTAAACTTCACCCAAGTGAGAAAGCAAACACACAGACACACACACACACACACACACACACACACACCTAGGATTCCTGCTTAAAACCTTCTCTAACAGGAAGTCCCTACATGTGAGGGACAAGCTTGCCATCTCACTCTTCCTCTTGTACCAGTGGCAAGTCCTTATGTTGGCCACTGTTTCCTTATTTGTGGACCCTAGCAACAGTGACTTGCCTAGCAACCTGGAATCAGAGCCCCTTAATAAAAAAACTGCAGTTGGTAGTGGGAACCTACTCACATGAACAGTACCAGCATGCCCACACTCCATATGTCAGCAGCCGGTGTTAATGGCTTCAGCTCAACAGCCTCAGGTGCTGGGAGTACAAGAGGGAAGGGGGAGATAGTGGTTGCATATTGCGAACATACAATCTCCTAATTGATGATGTCCCCCCCCCCCCCCCCCCCCCCCCCCCCCCCCCCCCGCTATACGTGCTCCAGTCCCCAGCCTTCTATCCACACATGCCCTCATAGCTTACCCATGAAGTCTGGTTTGTCAGGTACTGCTTCAAACTGATTGGAGGGCGTGATGGAACGGGCGAGTCTGAAATCTGTCAACTTCAGTTCAGTGTGGAAACCATTTAGGAGGATATTGTCAGGCTGTTTTGGGAGGAGGGTGGGGGTGGGGGGGGGTGGGGGTGTATGAATAAACTCCACGGGTATATTTTGCATCAACATCACTAGTTTACACAGTACTCCTGTCCAATCACCACACCCCCTTTCACACCTTCTTACCCTGATGTTGGAATGGATGATGCCGCTCTTGTGAAGGTACTGGAGGCCCTCAAAGGCCTGTCTAGTGAACCGTGAAGTCTCTAGTTCAGAGAGGGTCACCTTCTCCGTAACAAGGCTGGCAAGGTCCCCTCCCGGAAGGCTGTGCATGAAGAAAGCAATGCTATTATATAAGTGGTGATTCCCAAACTGAGATTGTTGTGGTGAAAAATGAAGCTTTTTTTCTCCTTCGAAATTATATATTCTACCTAGGTCCTCAACATCTCCACATCTTACGCACTGGACTTAAATTGGTCCATCATGGAGTTACAGTGACCTGAATTTGTAATTATGCATACACTTCAATAGCACGCCTCTACTTTGATGTGCTCCTTCCCCTGGCAAATTTCGTGTTAGGTCCCATTTTGCATAGTGATCTACGTATATATATGTATATGGGATCGTGGCAGTGAAAAGGGACCTAGTGCATATTTTTTTCAAAGTTTTCAAATTATTTCATTGTCTAAGAGACACCTACAAATTCTTTCTTATGCACTGGAAATTAGTCCATCCATCATGGAGTTACAGTGGCCTGAATTTCCTTCCTGGAATTTTTAAAATAATATGCGCTAGTCCCTTTTCGCTGCTACGACCCCATATATATGTATATATGGAATGTTTTATGACAAAATTGATATTTTAAAAAAGTTTAAAAGTTTTGATTTTTTATTAGACATTGATACCCTCAGTGATACCTTCTGCAAAATCACCTCTACACACTTAAAGTTGGACCATCTGTCACAGTTATTAAATGCTGAATTATTGGGCAGCCCCGGATCCAGCATAGGCTTGGGGGGGGGCGGCCGAGGGAGGGAGGGAGGAGGGAGGGAAGAGGGAGGAGAGGAAGAGGGAGGGAAGAGGGAGGAAGGAACGACTGGAAGTTTAATTAGACGTACATTTCAATGGCAACAGTCACCTTCTTTTGAAAGTTTTTAACAAACCACCACAAGCCCGATTTTTGTCATAAAACATTCCATTTTTTTATCTACAAACTTACTACTCAAGGATCATTGTGATGTCTCGATCTGTTTCAAAAGACTCTACAAGGGCAACGATCCTTGTGTGGGTGGACTGTTGGTGGATCTGGTACTGCTTCATGACCACACTTTCCCCTAGAGAGAAGCTGATGCACTTGGATGCAAACGTTGCCCCCGTTGCTCGTTGGACACACTTGCTCACGATTGAAAATGCACCACTGTGGTATGTGTGGTGTGAATGTGTGTGTGTGTGTGTGATTAGAGTGACATGTTAATCTACACTCAAGTTAATGTGCACACAGACACACATGCTTTTCTAAATACAGTGCAACATAGTTATCTCTCCGTGCTACATTTACCAATGTACTAATTAATCAAATAATAATGGTGAAAACTAATTTAAAGTTGTAACAAAGACTGGGCAAATAGAATCAGCATATTTGACAAATATATATTTTAAATTTTAAAAGATTATTAAACCTGTTATGAAATTCAAACCTATAAATCAAATGTGAAACAACTTCAAAAATTTCAGCTGCAATAAATCACCACTGAGGAAAACAGTTTGTGCACGTGTTCAAAATATGTTTATTAAAATTAGTTATAACTACATTCAATCTTGAATATTAGGTCACGATTTCATTTATTTTAGGAATTACTCAACCGTTTATTATACTGGTCAGTACAGTTTAACCATTATGCTAACTAATTTTGATACACGTACTCATTTAGGTATAGCAACACACACACACACACACATGCACACACAGTACATATGTGCGTACCATGAAATTGCTTGCTTGACTTCATACAATGTTTCAAAGGACGGCTCCTTAACGCTGTCTTGGCTAGGTCCAGTCTCCTCAAACGTTGAGCTCTCAGAATCACCGCTGTCCACTTTAACCACGAGGTTGGCTGGCTCACTGAACGGACTAGCACCTACTTGGTTGAGGGCTGCCACTCTGAAGAGGTAACTTGCGTTAGGCAAGAGGTTCTCTACTATAAGGGCAGCCGATTGCAGGACTTCCTCCCCTGACGTTGCCGACTCCCAGGTGCCCAGTCCAACTTGCTGCCTCTCCAGGGCATAGCCGCTTATGGGGACGTTACCAGTGTCGCTTGGGGGTTGCCATGACACTAGTGCCGAGCTGCCGCTGAGTCTGATGGCAGAGATCGCTATTGGTGGGTGGGGTTTGTCTGTGGGAAAATGTCATTTGTGCATTCATAGTTACATATGTAACAATAGGTAATAATATATAGGGGAAGAGGAGAGGGGGGGAAGAGGGGAGGGTGGAGCGGAAGAGGAGAGGGGAGGGTGGAGGGGAAGAGGAGGGGGAGGGTGGAGGGGAAGAGGAGAGGGGAGGGTGGAGGGGAAGAGGAGGGGGAGGGTGGAGGGTAAGAGGAGAGGGGAGGGTGGAGGGGAAGAGGAGAGGGGAGGGTGGAGGGGAAGAGGAGAGGGGAGGGTGGAGGGGAAGAGGAGAGGGGAGGGTGGAGGGGAAGAGGAGAGGGGAGGGTGGAGGGGAAGAGGAGAGGGGAGGGTGGAGGGGAAGAGGAGAGGGGAGGGTGGAGGGGAAGAGGAGAGGGGAGGGTGGAGGGGAAGAGGAGAGGGGAGGGTGGAGGGGAAGAGGAGAGGGGAGGGTGGAGGGGAAGAGGAGAGGGGAGGGTGGAGGGGAAGAGGAGAGGGGAGGGTGGAGGGGAAGAGGAGAGGGGAGGGTGGAGGGGAAGAGGAGAGGGGAGGGTGGAGGGGAAGAGGAGAGGGGAGGGTGGAGGGGAAGAGGAGAGGGGAGGGTGGAGGGGAAGAGGAGAGGGGAGGGTGGAGGGGAAGAGGAGAGGGGAGGGTGGAGGGGAAGAGGAGAGGGGAGGGTGGAGGGGAAGAGGAGAGGGGAGGGTGGAGGGGAAGAGGAGAGGGGAGGGTGGAGTGGAGGAGGGTGACCTTTCACTCTGAGCCAGCAACCTACCTTGAACTGCAACTTGCACTTTCCTGGTCTCCGTGCCAACACTGTTCATGGCACAACACATGTAGGTACCCCCATCTGACCTAGCCACATCTGTGATGGTCATGGAAGCCACCTCCCCCTCAGTACGGATGTCTAGTCTCTCTGAAGGGGTTAACCGCTTCTGGTTGTGCTCCCAGACGATAGATGGCACAGGGGTACCCCCGAAGTGCCACTCAATGGAAAGAGAAGAGCCCACCAATGTGATGAGGTTAAGATCTGATGGTCCTCCCCATAGGACAGGGGCTAGTCACGTGTGTGTGTGTGTGTGTGTGTGTGTGTGTGTGTGTGTGTGTGTGTGTGTGTGTGTGTGTGTGTGTGTGTGTGTGTGTGTGTGTGTGTGTGTGTGTAACAGTATGTCCATATTACAAGGCATATGCGGTGTGTGCGTGTGCGTGTGTGTGACACAGTCATGTATCAGCTGAAGGATGGACGAATGGTTATACGTACCAGCCAGCACAACCTCTTCACTCTCCATGGGCGAGGGACTAAGCAGTGAGCTGTTCATTCTCTGCCCAAATATGTAATTGTTATCAACGGCAGCGACTGTAGTCTGGTTATGTGGAGATGGTGTGTGTGCTAGTGAAGTCAGGAAAACACTTTAGATGCAAAAAAATAATGATCTCACTTGGCGTTTCCTGCGAGCCACAAAGCTCTTCAGCTGGGCGGTGTCCAGACGTGGCATAGGCCAAGGGGAACTGGATACTGGGTCTGAACTTCCTGTGTTCAACATCTAAGAGAGAGAGAGAGAGAGAGAGAGTGAGAGAGGGAGAGAGAGAGAGAGGGAGAGGGAGAGAGAGAGGGAGAGAGAGAGAGAGGGAGAGGGAGAGAGAGAGAGAGAGAGGGAGGACAGTTACAATATGATGGAGGACTAATGGTTATATACTCACTTTGATCCAGATGTGTTGTAGTGCTTTGCTGGCATTAAGACGTTGCCTGGATACAGTGTAGAAAAATACACACCACACAGATCACACATGCAAAGGTAAAATGAGGCTTCAAAAAGTTGTGACGCACTCAGGTGATTTCTGGAGAAGGGACGAAATGAAGTCTTTAGCCTCTGGAGAAATCTGTTCAAACATGAAATCATCTAAGGAGTATTTCGCTTCTCTGATATTTTCAGCTGTCATACGAAGGTTGTCAGCAAAGAAAGGAGATATTCCAGTCAGCCTGTGTGTGTGTGTGTGTGTGTGTGTGTGTGTGTGTGTGTGTGTGTGAATGTATGTGTGCATATATGTATGCATGTGTGCATATATGTATGTATGTGTGCATATATGTATGTATGTATGCATGCATGCATGCATGTATGCATGCATGCATGCATGTATGTATGTATGTATGTATGTATGTATGTATGTATGTATGTATGTATGTATGTATGTATGTATGTATGTATGTATGTATGTATGTATGTATGTATGTATGTATGTATGTATGTATGTATGTATGTATGTATGTATGTATGTATGTATGTATGTATGTATGTATGTATGTATGTATGTATGGCACTAAGAGCTCAACAGTGACCTGCACACTTACAGGACATAGGTGATAACTCCCACACTCCTGCAGAAAGACATAAGGAAGTTGCATTACATGGCTACCTCACACAAACCCTTCAGACAGTTGACACAGACCACACCTCCCATATGTCTCATGGTACCCACTAAATGTGCATCTGCAGCAATCAAACACACATAAGGTGCCACTGTACACTCATATGGGTGTCTAAGGTGCCACTGTACACCTATATGGGTGTCTAAAGGTGCCACTGTACACCTATAGGGGGTCTAAAGGTGCTACTGTACACCAATATGGTGTCTAAAGGTGCCACTGTACACCTATATGGGTGTCTAAAGGTGCCACTGTATGCCTATATGGGTGTCTAAAGGTGCCACTGTACACCTATATGGGTGTCTAAAGGTGCCACTGTACACCTATATGGGTGTCTAAAGGTGCCACTGTATGCCTATATGGGTGTCTAAAGGTGCCACTGTACACCTATATGGGTGTCTAAAGGTGCCACTGTACACCTATATGGGTGTTAAAGGTCACCTATATGGGTGTCTAAAGGTGCTACTGTACACCAATACAAGTGTAGGATAGTTCTGAGGGCAATGACAGAGCCCACAGGTAGACAGGTGTACACATCATGTAAACCACATACCACATATCCATGGCAGATGTTACAGGTTCATGGTTCAGCATGTCGGGGGACACAAATTCTGGCAAGGAGTCGGAGATGGATGACGTGTTGCTGGTACCACAATCCTTGGCATTGCCAAAGTCTATTATCTTCAGCACTGGTCCTGAGAGCATTAGGTTTTCTGGCTGTGCAATGATATGTGTGTGTGTGTGTGTGTGTGTGTGTGTGTGTGTGTGTGTGTGTGTGTGTGTGTGTGTGTTTTAATGCAGGGACAGTTACATGTGCAGTCAAATTACAGAAGTGAAGGAGCATTGAGGGTGTGTGGCTCACCTCAATGTCCAGGTGTGCTATGTTCAGCTGGTGGATGGCTTCAAGACCTTGCAGGAGTTGAGAGAGATAAAATACAGCTCCTCTTTCTGTGAGACTGTTTTCAGCAAGGATGAAGTCCAGTAATTCACCATCAGGTATTCTGGAGGTTAGAACAGGTAAGGAGGGGGGGAGAGAAAGGAGGGAGAGAGGGAAGGGAGGGAGAGAGGAAAGGGAGGGAGAGAGGAAAGGGAGGGAGAGAGGTGGGAGGGAGAGAGGGAAGGGAGGGAGAGAGGGAAGGGAGGGAGAGAGGTGGGGAGGGAGAGAGGGAGGGGAGGGAGAGAGGGAGGGGAGGGAGAGA
Organism: Eunapius fragilis; assembly: GCA_963681505.1. NCBI lineage: Eukaryota > Metazoa > Porifera > Demospongiae > Spongillida > Spongillidae > Eunapius > Eunapius fragilis. The sequence goes on along the minus strand of OY811976.1, from coordinate 9,300,536 downwards.
GGGAGGGGGAGGGAGAGAGGGAGGGGAGGGAGAGAGGGAGGGGAGAGAGAGAGAGAGGGAAGAGTGAGGGTGAGGGAGGTGGAGGTAAGAGAGAAGTGGAAGGAATGGGAGAGAGAAGTGGAGGAAGGAGGGAAGAAGAGAGACAAGGAAAAAAGAGAAAAGATCAAAGGACCAGTAAAAGAGTCAAGGGCATGAAGGCCACACTGCACTCACAGCTCTGTCACGATGTGCAGCACCCTGTCCTTCTCAAAGGCACCCATAAGCTCAAGGACATGTGGAGATATTCCAGCGACTGTCTTGAGGATGTCTACCTCATACCTTATCTCCGCTTTTCTCTTCGTCCTGATGCGAACGAGCTTTGCGGCACTGATCTGATTGGTCTTCCTGTCGACGCACTTATAGACGATACCGAAGTGACCCCTAGGTGTTATCCGATGATGTGACTGATCATGTGCTAGACCCTATCCCCTACCTTCCCAGTTCCTCCTGCAGTATGGCATAGTGGTTGACGAAGGACTCTCGCCGGCTTATCCTGTTGTTGTAACTGGTTTGCCCAGGTGGGGTGCTGGAACCAAAGTCCAGGAATGGAGGGCTGAGAGCACCACCACTCGCTCCCTCGTCACACTCATCGTAGGTAAAGTCTGTTACATCTGTGGTAGAGGTGGCATTGAATAGAATGTGCCCAAACCACCCCCTCATACCCAAACCACACCCTCATGCCCAAACCACACCCTCATGCCCAAACCACCCCCATACCTAAACCACACCCTCATACCCAAACTACCTAAACCACACCTTCATGCCCAAACCACACCCTCATGCCCAAACCACACCCTCATGTCCAAACTACCTAAACCACACCTTCATGCCCAAACCACGCCCTCATGCCCAAACCACACCCTCACCTTTCCCCAACTCGGGGTGCACCGACTTCTTGTGGATGCTTGGAGAGGACACAAGCCAACCCTTTGCCTTGGTCACCACGCGATCGGAAGGCTCGCTCGGCTTGGACGGCCCGAACTCATTCAACGCAACTATTCTGAACAGATAACTCGTGTTCTGCTCCAGTGTCTTGACCACGTAGGAGTTCCTGGAGCTCTGGGCTATCTGGTGCCACTCCCCAAAGCCCTCCTGAAGGCACTCCACCTCGTAGGATGTGACAGGGCTGGTGCCGTCAAACGCAGGCGATCCCCACCGCAGCTTCACGGAGCTGCTATGTATGTTGGAGACCGCGGGCTTTGGTGGCTGGGAGGGCGGGCCTATGGGAATGGGATAGGGAGTGGGCGTGTCACATGACGTAGTGGCTGCTAAGCTACCTGATGGTTGCAGCTACATTTTTGTCCCGAACAATAAAATATGGGGACATATCCGGGTATGTGTGGACATCCATAATGGGTATGTGTGGACATCCATGCATGGGCATGTGTGGACATCCATGTATGGGCATGTGTGGACATCCATGTATGGGCATGTGTGGACATCCATGTATGGGCATGTGTGGACATCCATGTATGGGTGACATAGGGTGATATAGGGACATCCATGTATGGGGACACAGGGACATCCATGTGCGTATGTTGGGGGGGTACACACAGGTACACAGTAGGCATATACAAACACATGTAAGCTCCATATGTAAAACATAGGGGTGTGACTACACCTAGAAGGGGAGATGGTTTAATTTTATAAAGGGAGCAGCAACGCACACATACCCACTGTATGCCTGTGTGTGTGTGTGTGTGTGTGTGTGTGTGCGTGTACGTGTGTGTGTACGTGTGTGTGTACGCGTGTGCATGCACATACATGCTCCCGCAGGTGGTACTTACCATACAAGGACAGAGCCATGGACGTGAGGACGCTGCCCATGGAATTGGTGATGTAGCAGGTGTAATATCCCATGTCCTCATAGTCCAGGGTTGTAAGCTCCAGTACGCTGGAGGTGGGGCAGGAAGTGACCTTGACATGGGAGGTGGTTTGGACCAGCTCATCGTCATGCTTCCAAGACACAGAGGGAGGAGGGTAGCCGTTAAAGGCACAGCTGATGGTTGCCGTGGTGCCGTAGAGGAGGTGGAGATTGGAGAGGTTCATGGTGAACCTTGGAGCAGCTGTGTGTGTGTGTGTGTGTTGGGAGGGGGATGGAGATACAGAAACGAGACAACTTGAACACCTAGTGTGTAAGTATGTAAGCCCCAAAAAGGTAACCCTGCACTCTGCAGAATGATTTAGTTGCATCTAAAGGTCCAGTGGGGTGTGTGTGTGTGTGTGTGTGCACGTGTGCAACTTGAATGTTTCTGTTTCCATGGAGACAAAATACTAAAATATTCCCAGTCTTTAAACAGATGCGAGGAACAGAACTGAACAATGAAGATATTTTTGAATACCTTGCATACACTCCTTCAAAATTGAGCCATGGCTAGTTTTAATAAAACAGTCAGTACAAATTAACATCACAAAAGGCAATACACACATGCAGGCATGTATTCCCACACACTGTTGCTTCACTCCTACACGCACTCCACATACCCGCCATTGTTAATCCAGTGATAACACTGTCCTTCCTTCTCAAGTAGTTACCGGGTACATTGCCTTCTATGGAGTGAGGGTCACCCAAGGACTTAACCCTCAGTGACCCCGACCCATCCATCCTAACGAGCTCCACCTCGTCCCCAGGCTCAAGTGTGACGTCATCACCTCCTTCCATAACAATGCACTCCATGACAATGTATTTTGTACCAGGAGGTGCCTATAAATAGATTTACGTCAACCACAGTCCCACAGTACAACATAAACCCCTCCTCCCTACACCTATCACCTTCCTTGCAAATATCCCTTCCTCATACCCACCCAAGCCTACCAATACCCACCCACCACCCAAGCCTACCAATACCCACCCACCACCCAAGCCTACCAATACCCACCCACCCAAGCCTACCAATACCCACCCACCACCCAAGCCTACCAATACCCACCTACCACCCAAGCCTACCAATACCCACCCACCACCCAAGCCTACCAATACCCACCCAACCAAGCCTACCAATTCTTCGGTGGCCTGGGCTGCTTGCATAGCCTTCAGGCTCTGCTTCCTCTGTGAGGCCTCTCTCTTCAAGCTGAGAGAGTTCCTCCCAAGAAAGCTGGAACTTTTACCCAGAGACTCCGACGCTATGGCAACAAAAAAGCACACTTCCTGTAAAGAGACCCCCTAATGACCCCCCTGTATTTAATGATAGGGTTATCCCCTGTAAAGGAGACCAGGGTTGCTCCCAAGGAAGCTGGGACTTTTAGCCAGAGACTCCGACGCTATGGCAACAAAAAAGCACACTTCCTGTAAAGAGACCCCCTAATGACCCCCTGTATTTAATGATAAGGTTATCCCCTGTAAAGGATACCAGGGTTGCCCTAATGACAGAGTTATCCCCCTGTAAAGGAGACCCCCTAATGGCCTAATGACAGGGTTATTCCCCTGGTAAAAAATGACAGGGTTTCCCCCAGGGTGCCACTGACCACTCTTGGGTCTGGCTGGTCTTGCCCCTTTCATCTCTTTAATAAGCACATTGGCTTTTTGGAGCCAGGCAGCCTTCACTGATGAGCTAGTAGCCTAGGTGGGGAGGAAGAGGAGAGGTGAGGGAGAGGTGATGAAGGGGAGGGGTGGTGAAGGGGAGAGAGGAGAGGCAGGGGTGGTGAAGGGGAGAGGTAAAGGGAGAGGAGAGGGAGGTGATGGAGAGGGAGAGGTGGTGAAGGGGAGGGGTGGTGAAGGGGAGAGGTGAAGGGAGAGGAAAGGGAGGTGAAGGGAGGGGAGAGGTGAGGGAGGTAAGGGGAGAGGTAAGGGAGGAGTAGTTCATAGTAATCAGTTGTGATGTGTTATTTACCCTCAAGGTGAATTTTGTACCCGTTGTCTTGTGATAAATGATAAAGTTCCTCTTTGCTTTGTCCATATCCTGGGTAATGGATATGTCGGAGAGCTGTGTGTGCATGTGCATGTGTGTGAATTCTGATGACAACACCGACAACTTAAGGGGATCCCCCCCTACCATCAGCTGGTCTTTGATGACATAAGATTCCCTCTCACTGCTGTCCCTCTTCCGCCTGGTGATAACTATCCCCTTCTTGAAGAGGAACGTCCTTCTCTCTTTGAACGGCTTTGGTCCCTCCTGGATACCAAACGTGTCCTGTAGGATAAGGGGTCCAAGGTCCATCTTGTCTTGTCCCTCCAGCATGCTGAGGTGGATGGCAGCATTTGCACTAGCCGATATGCCTCTGGTCACATCCAGGGCCAACTATTGGAATGTGTGTGTGTGTGTGTGTGTGTGTGTGTGTGTGTGTGTGTGTGAACTTGATTTCATTTCCAACGCTAAGGGTTGTACCTCGATCTTGCCAGCTGGAATTCCTGCCCTGGTGCTGCACTTCTGGAAGTCTTGCAGGAGGAGAGTGTACTTTGTGATCCTCTGGACTGGGAGGATGAGGTAGTCGGGCAGCTCCAGACGACCTTTGATCTGTGACCTCACATCCTGTAGAAAGGGGTGGGGTTTGAGCAGAGGGGACGGTGTGGTGGGAGAAATAACGAAGGATGTCATAAAAACATCTCTCACACTAACACATAGCCATCACCAACATAATCACTTTATAACTTGCCATAGCAACACAAAGGTACATAAATAAATACGTGCTTGACTACCCTACCTCAAAGAAGGATATGAACTCTCTGTAGGCCTCCAAGGCACGTGATTTGCTCTGGCAGTACGAGACGTACAGCTGCAGGCTGTCCTGTGCATCCACGAAGGTGTCACCTAGCAACAGGGGCTCCCCCTGGCACTTGATCAACTTGTGCTGAAAGGTGCTGCAAAAGGAGGGGGCGGGGCATCATTAATAGTGCAAGGGGAGTGACATCATTAATAGTGCAGGGGAGTGGCATCATTAAGGGAGGGCCATAATTAATTAATAAGGGGAGGGCATCATTAATAGAGCAGGAGGGAGGGGCCATAATTAATTAATAAGGTGAGGGCATCATTAATAGTGCTGGTGAGTGTATGATAAAGGTAGTCAAGTGGTAGTGTAAGCATGAATGATGTCACTATACCCAACAATAAAAGCCAGACTGATACGGAAATGGCTTTGAAACTAAACACTAATGTTAATTTTCAAACGGGGTGACCACATCAGTCTACACAGTGCAACTGTTATCTTCCTCTTCATCTTGACCCCACCCCCTCATCTTGACCCCACCCACACCCTGATACTGGGCATCCTCTCATCTACATGTAGGTACATGCGTCTGAATAAATGTCTGATTGTGTGCCAGTTAATATTAATCACCGCCACTTAATAACTACTCACGTACTCATGGTGGAATTTGTAGATGTCCACTAGGTTACCGAAAATGACTTCCTGGGCAGTCCGTAGCGCCTTAGGCTGTGACGGGTCCCCCATAGGCCGCCAGTAGTTCTGCAGTAGGGCGTGGATTAAATAGAAGAGCATCATTTTCACCATTAACATGAGCACCAAAAGTTTCAGCACAAACTCACCTCAACACAGTACTCCAGCTTATCAACATATTCCTTCTCTGTCTTCAGTAGTTCAGAGAGTACACAGCTGCATAAAGGAGGCCCCAGTTATGTGTGACATGTTCACATGATCCCTCCTCCCCTAAATAGAATCACACCAGTGTGCACAAAAAAATTCCCTCCTTACTCTCTCTTTTCCATGGCTTCCTTCCTCTGGTTCTCGTCTTCATACGGCTCGATGTTGGTATCTGGAGACAGCATGCTAGCCTGGGACTCGCACTGCTCCGGAGTGTCGCTATCGTTGGACCCAGTCCTCGTGTGCCATGGGATCACATGCGTGCCGCCTGTGCAGGTATTAATGACAGTGGTAATGGTGATGTAATGGCTAATTTAGTAGTTAGGCAAGAGAGGGAGTACTAACTTGATGTGGCGGGTGGTTTAGATGCTAGCTAAGGACCATTGTCTGTAACATATTTGTTGACAATGGCTAACAATACTAATATAAACATAGAATTGCCCAAAATGATGCTTAAAGTAAATACACACTGGTCTTTGAATGGCAGCTAAGCTAAAGTGCTTAGGACTGCAACAAACCCTGTCCACGTTGAAATGTCACCCATTCATATGTGCTCCCCACCCTCCCCAATCACTCCTTCCCCACAACTGCACCTCCTCCCCAGTCTGTACTGCAGAAACCAAAAAAAAATAATAATTCTAAATTCAAAGGTCTCACCATTGTTGCTCTCTCTCTTACTGCAGTCCCTTATGAAAGAAGTCCTGACCCACCCCTCCGACGGCTCTCTGAAGGTGGTTCTTCTTACAAGGCACCAGTCACGCCGCGAGTTGTCAATGATCTCCAGCACCTCGCCCTCTCTGATGTCAATCATCCCTGATTGCGTGGCCAGGCAGTCTGCTAGCGCAACTGCCAGCTGGAGGGGCGTGGTGTGTGGGAGAGAATGGGGCGTGGCAGAAAAAGGAGTATGCAGGGAGAGGGGGGATTTGGTGAAACAGGCAGGAGAGGGGAAGAGTAATGGTTGTATGTGTGTGTAACAGAGGAATGAGGGAGACGACAGATAGGATACAGCTGTATCCTTCCTCTGTATACACACAATGCTTCCTCTTTGACTACCTTGCCCTCCTTCTGGCCCCCGACCCCCCCCCCCCCCCCCCCCCCCCCCAGCCCCTCTACTGTAGATCTGCTCACTTCACCTTCTCTCTCCCACATTTGTACATACAACACACATCTCCCCCGATCCTTACCTTGGAGGGCTGTGGTCCATCTTCAGAGATGCCTGCAAGTGGAAATCCCATGTGATGAGGCAGGCTTAACCTCCTCCTTCCCACTCCCTTCAAAGCTGGCAGCAAAGGTACTGAAGGCATGTCTAAGCTATGTAATCTAGGTAAGCTGTAACTATCGTAGCAAATACTCATCTCCTAGTGTGACATTTTTCACACCAGACTACGCTTTTTGTAGGGCCCAAACATTGCGTCGTGTGTACATTTATACTAATGTGAAAGGAAGCCAGATAAGGTTCCTCATTTACGATTGGTCGACAAGGTGTTCAATACATAGTTACACATTCCTCAGTTAGATCAGCATGTGTTCTCTCCTACCTTTCTTCCTCTTAGCACACACACACACAAATCCACACACACACAAATCCCACACACACACACACACACACAAACACACACACAAATGCACCACCACCAATACGACTATGGCCAAACAAGGCACAACTCCCAAGCAATAATTATAATAAAAGTCCTTCCCCTCTCCTCCCCCTCCCCCCTCCATCCCTTCCCCTTCTCCCTCCCCTCTCCCCTCCCTCTCCTCCCCCTCCATCCCTTCCCCTCCCCTCCCCATGCTGTGTCCTCACTGATGCAAGGAATCAAGACGTTGGGTCTGACCCAACCAGTAGCACTCTGTTCTGATGCAGTGGTGGAACACAGCCACCAGTCACTGCGTCTGGTATCCAGGGTCTGGAGCTGCTGCCCTTTGGTTAGGGTCAGTTGACCCACCTGCTCAGCATGGTGGTCACAGGTGACCACGTATGTCATACTACTGCCCTTCTGTGATGGGATACAAATATAAAAAGGTGTGTGTGTGTGTGTGTATGTGTGTGTATGTATGTATGTATGTATGTATGTATGTATGTATGTATGTATGTATGTATGTGTATGTATGCATGTGTGTGTATGCATGTTATGTATGTGTGTATGTATGTGTGTATGTGTGTGTATGTATGTATGTATGTATGCATGCATGCATGCATGCGTGCGTGTGTGTGTGTATGTATGTATGTATGTATGTATGTATGTATGTATGTATGTATGTATGTATGTATGTATGTATGTATGTATGTATGTATGTATGTATGTATGTATGTATGTATGTATGTATGTATGTATGTATGTATGTATGTATGTATATGTATGTATGGACACATCCCCATTTAATTGTCAGCTACTTTGGGCAGACACAGAGGTGCTAAAAATCATTTTCCACAATGCAGCCCCCCCCCCCCCCCTTCCCCCCCCATAATGACACTGCTCTCCCATTAGTTGCTAGGGACAAAGCTACCATCAAAGTCAGAAACTATAATGTGCAGCTGTTAATGGATAAATAGCTTTGTCAGCACAGGCTTTCTAAGTTGTCACCAGCAACAGAAACCCTGACAACCTATAAATGTTGTTCTAATACAATTACCAGACCCTGCTAATTTTTAAGAACAATTTGCCATCAATTAACAGGCCCAAACAGGACTGTCCTCACCTGAGGTGTGAGCACTTCAGGGGTGCTCCTTCCTGAGGAAGCTGCCAGGAACGGGAACCTGTACATGTCATCACTGGAGGGAGGTGGATTTGATGGTTTGGGATAGTGCAAGGGTAACATTGTAAACATGAAAGAGAGGGAGGGATGGAGGTAGAGATAGAGGGGAGAGAGATAGAGAGAGACAACCCTTACCATCTCTTGAGGTACGTAGCAGGTACCCATCCTTCTTTGGATGTTTTCAAACAACAAACAAGCCACCAGTCAGGACGAGATGAGTTTAAAACCTGGGTGATATGGTACTTCCCATAGTTATGTTTTCATATGATCCTAGACAACTGTACCTTAACTTCCTGCCCTTCAATTAGTGGTATACTGCTCTTCTCAGAAGGTGTGAAGTCAGCAACAGCCACAAAGACAGAGTTCCTCCCATCCTCTCCATGAACGGCAATCTAGTGTGATGGGAGGAGGGGGAGATGAGAGGGGAAGAAGCAGAGGGAAGGTTGGAAGAGAGGAGGAGAAAAGGGGGAGGGGGGGGGAGTAGGAGAGAGAGAGAGAGAGGGTTTCATATTTTTGACCTGATCAAATTTCAGTGTTGCCATATTTTTAACTACAACCATTTTATAACAGATCTCATAATTGCCTATCGCCCTCTGCATAAAAAATAAGAACTAAATGATCAGTTGAGGCTGATAAATTTTTCCCAGGACTAGTACAGGGGGTAAGTCAAGTTTAGCTTCCCATTCATAAAAATGCCAAAGTCAGGTATAAACAGATTAAAAACAACACACACACACAAACTCATTTCTAATTAATGCTCACTTCCTCCAGTGTAGGATCCAGCACTTGCAGACCAGAAGGATGGACCACAGAGGAGGAGGCCACAACACCCTTTGTCATGAACGTGGCCTCTTCTCCAAAGAGACCCGCCAGAGCTGTCAAGGAACCAGGGAGGCTGTGTGTGGATGGAGCCTCCTTCTTCTCCAGCCCTTCCCCCTGCCCGCCATCACACAAGTCCGGAAAGCTCATCGACCTCCGTGACCTCCACAGTGGGCGTGGTTGGGTGAAGCCAAACACACCTTGAGCAACATGTTCCGCTATTGTGCCCGAGGTCATAGAGAGGTCGGGGATGGGTGTGGTCCGCTTCAGAGACATCTCGCTCGTGGAACAAGGGGTCGCGACCTTGGCAGGTGAGTTGATCTCGCTGAAGACCCCATCAGGGGTCCTAGACAGGTTCCCCGACTGCTCGTAACTGCCAAAATGAGCAGCACTGAGGTTTGTCTTGTCACTGGGAGAGAGAAGGTCGTCCACTGAAGAGGTCTCTACTAGCTTGCTCAGAGGGAACCGGCTCAGACAAGATGGGGCCACCATCCCTTCCTCCATCGTGTCCTGGTTCCGTACCAGCCACCATCTGATGTCACTGGAATCTAACACCTCAACAGGTTGCCCCGCCTCCAGTCTTAGACCAGGTGTGGTTTGAGGGTCGCTGCTTGCCTTGGTGTAATACATGAAGGAAGTGTTCCTAACTGGCTGCAGTGGCAACTGAAGGAGTGAAGGGGCATGAGTGGGGGTACTCTGTGTGTGTGTGTGTGTGTGTGTGTGTGTGTGTGTGTGTGTGTGTGTATGTGTGTGTGCTCACAGTTTCCTTGTCACTAAACAATGCAGAAAACAGATTAGTACTGCCATTTTCATCACCAACAAACCTTACCTGTTATTGATGGGGTGCCCAGACCCTTCAAGCATGCGAGCAGTTTCAGAATTTTGCAGTCCTGCAAGAAAACGTATGTGTGTGTGGGGTGTATGTGTGGCGGGAGGGGGTGAGTGTACACAGAAGTGAGATGCAATATCACGCGCATACACACACTACTGTTACCAGGACAACGTAGTAAACAATCGGGACTACATTTTGTAAGGCTCCCCTCTCCCCCCCCGCCCCCCCCCCCCTCCCTCCTTCATCAAAACAGAATTTCCATTTAGTAAGCTACCTTCTCCTACTCTCTTCAAGCAGCTGGCCGGGAGGAACCCTTCGGCCTCCATCTCTCCTGGCCCGGCCACAGTCATCACCAGCCAGTTGGGGCCACTGCTCTCCAACACCTCCACCAGCTGCCCCTCCCTCACACTCAGGAAGCTGTCACGGCGACTGAGGTGAGGCTGCACCACAACGTACATGTTCTCATTTGCCGGCCGTTTCTATTGGAGGAAAGAAGAGAGAAAAGGAGAGTGTGTGATTAGCAGAAGGGAGAGGGTAAAAGTGAGTGCAGTGTGGAGGGGACAGGTGGGTGTGGAGGGGACAGATGGGGTGTGGAGGGACAGGTGGGTGTGGAGGTGTAAAGGGAACAGGTGTGGAGTAAAGGGGACAGGTGAGTGTGGAGGTCTAAAGGGGAAGATGAGGTGTGAAGGGGAAGATGGGGTGTGAAGGGGACAGGTGGGTGTGGAGGGGACAGGTGGAGGAGTGACAATACGTGTAGGTATGTGGTCCGGGAGAGTTCTTACTGCAATATGGAAACTTCCAGATTGGAAGGTACCCAGTTGCACATTGGCTACTGGCAGGTCTTTGTCATCAAGTGCAGTTCTGAGTAACAAACAACCACATCAAAGCCCTCACATTCACACACACACACACACACATATCTGCATACAGATACACGCACACATACATGCGTGCACACACACATGGTACACATGTATACATACGCCCCACACACATATACACCTCCCTCTAATTCACACACACACACACACACACACGTGCATACAGATACACGCACACATACATGCGTGCACACACACGGTACACATGTATACATACGCCCCACACACATATACACCTCCCTCTAATTCACACACACACACACGTGCATACAGATACAAGCACACATACATGCGTGCACATACACATGCACACATATATACACATATATACCTCCCTCTAATTCACCACTCACCTCTTCTTTGAGTCCCTACGTGCCAGGACTGCGTCTCTCCCACTGACCCTCCTCTTGAGACTAGATGCCCTCTTGGAGGAATCCCTCCTCTTCATAGAGCCACTCCTGCTCATCTCCTTGGTGTCATCCCCACCAGAGCTGGGAGACGTCCTGAAGAACAGGGGAAGCTGTTCGTGCTGCTCTTCAAGAGCCGGAAGTGCTTCTAATTAATGAACACGTGGGAATGAACCAACCAAAACATTAGTATGTGCCATACACCACACACAAATACACATACGCACACAACACACATAAATACGCACACCACACACACACCACACACAAATACACATACGCACACAACACACATAAATACGCACACCACACACACACACCACACATACACCACACACACACACACCACACACATACACACACAAAACTCACACAAATACACACATATACACACTCACCAACTGGAGTGATGCCCAGTAACCGACATATGTCCCTTATCCATAACTGCTTCACCATCATGTCCTTCGACACAGGCTGCACATGGTTACGAGATGTGCAAATGCTGCAATAAAAAGAGGCCACTGCAAGGAAAAAATGCAACTTACCTGCAGAACGAAGATGTTTTCAGTGTTCCCTAGATTGTTGCTGAGTGCAAACCTTTCTTTCCGACGCTTGTATGTCTCAATGAGCATCAGACTGTGAACCTTAAAGGACAAGGAGTACAAGGGGAGGAGTCAAGGACACAGTGGGAGGAGTCAAGAACACAGAGTGGGAGGAGTCAAGGAAATGTTAGAGCGGGAGGAGTTTTGCCTTACATCCAGAAAATCAACAAAATTGCAAGTGGGCATCTTCCTCCAAGATGGCTTGGGTTCAGCCTGGCTGAGGATGATGTGGTCCTGGTGCAGCACCACCAACACTTCCTTTAACTTCTTCTTCTTCGTGGGCTTGTACACATGGAACAGCTCCCTACGGACCACCCCCTCTGGTCTAATGGCAAAGGGGCAGTCCTTCAAGGAGCCAACAGCAATAAAATTGTCCACGGCCCTGGTTACTCCGTGGATAATGTGCAGTGCATCCTGTATTGGTGTGGACGTGAAATCACACAGAGGATACATCAAATTTTAATAAGTGTGCCCTGCTCTCATTTTCAAGTCTCAGCCTCCCTCTCTTCTCCCCCCTCTCTCTCTCTCTCTTCTCCCCTCTTCTCTCTCTCTCTCCCTCCCTCTCTCTCACACACACACGTAACACCTGTACCTTAACAGCTGCTACTGCGTGAAGGCACTCCTTCTCAGCACAGGCAAGTATCTCCCTGAACAGAGCTGTGTATTCCACCATCCTCTCCCACGGCTGCAAACAATGGTCCTCCAAGGTCACGTTGTCCAACATGTCTCGCTGGTACTCATCAAAGAACGTTCCCCCGTACTCTGCCAGGAGGGCAAGACCCCTGGGGAGGTTCGACAGGAAGGGAACGTAGGCTGAAAAACCTGCCGCGTTGCTGGTGAAGCACTGGCATACGTCCAGTACAGACGATCCAGGGTCACTAAGCACTTGGGAAAGATTCCTGGAAATGGAAGCACCCCACATAATGTAAAGAATGGGTACCCAAGCATGGCCAACCACACTAGGTACCTGTGAAGATGGAAGATCTGATCAATGTTGGCCAACAGCGCTTCCTTTTTGCCAACCAGAAAGGTTGGCAGGTGCTGGTCGTTGAACCTGGGGATGTAGCCTTCAGCCAGTACGGAGAGGGACTTGAGGTACCTTTGCTCTGTGTGCTTCAGCTCTGACAGTACCACACTGTTAACAAAATGGCGGAAGGAAAAGAAAAAATAATGGCACATAGGGATGGGATGGTGGGGAGGGAGGGGGGGGGGGGGGGGAACAAAAAAAAAAAAACCACCCTGTTCATCAAACTATATAGTGAAGCCTTTTGTAATGCCCCCTGTGATACTCCTGAACATGCCAAGGTAATGGCAGACTTGAATTTTTGCCATCTCTTGTTAGAGATGTGACATGGTTATTAAACAACCTGTAGCGTAGGTCAAAATGGCCGCCTCACAGTGTATGTCAAAATGGCCGCCTCATGCAGTGTATGTCAAAATGGCCGCCTCATGCAGCGCATGTCAAAATGGCCACCTCATGCAGTGTATGTTAAAATGGCCACCTCACAATGTATGTCAAAATGGCCGCCTCATGCAGTGTTTGTCAAAATGGCCACCTCATGCAGTGTATGTCAAAATGGCCACCTCACAGTGTATGTCAAAATGACCGCCTCATGCAACTCACCTCATGCTCCTGGTCTTCTTTGATTCTGTTAGGCCACACCCATCATTATCAGTCTCCTCCACCTCCCTCACCTCCTCCTCTTCTTCCCTCTCTTCATCTGCACTAGACGCAAATGTACTAAGGGAATCGGTGTCCGACTCCAACAGACCACTGCCACTCCCATTTGGATTATAGTTCACAGGGGATGGTGGGCGTGGAGGGGCGTGGTTAGGTGACGACTGTTCCATTGGAATGATATCTGGACTATGAAACCTGGCAGCTGGATCAGGCGGGGGGGTTGGCTGAGCCGCGGAAGATTGAGATGAGGTCCGGGGCTGAAGCAGGGGAGTAGACCGGGCTCTTGAAGATTGGGTTAAGGTCTGGGGCTGAGGTGGGGGAGTAGACCGGGCTCTCGAAGAATGGGATAAGGTCTGGGGCTGAGGTGAGGGTGTAGACTGGGCCCTCGAGGACTGGTCCTTGGACATACCCATGGCATTGAACATGGACCTTAGACTGGAGACCTTCCCGGAGGGAGGCGTGCCCTCCCTATGGTTACGATCAACATTCCCACCTTCAGGGGTAAAACCGCTATCAAGTGAGTGACGTTTCGTGGGGGTGCCTTTGGGAGTGAAGGAGACTACACCGGCCCTCTGTGGAGAGCCCCTGAGTGAAGGCAGTGAAACATGTTTTGAGGAATGTACATCTTCGGAGGTCTCCATTTGTACGGATGTGGAACTGGACATTGATGGTGATGCTGGTTCTAACGGTCTGGGAACCTGCACATGGAAGTCCAATGTTGCCATGACAGTAAAGCAGGCCTTGAAAGAAGCAGTCAGACATGCAGAAAACTTGACATTGGTTGTTATAGCACAAAATCCACCGTCCACAGCTGCTACAACCTCATTGACATGTAGAGGGGAGGAGGCAAGTGACACGCCCTCTTTTCTGGCTTGGAGAGGGGAGGAGGCAACTGACACGCCCTCCTTCCTGGCTTGGAGAGGGGAGGAGGCAACTGACACGCCCTCTTTCCTGGCTTGGAGAGGGGAGGAGGCAACTGACACGCCCTCTTTCCTGGCTTGGAGAGGGGAGGAGGCATCTGACACGCCCTCTTTCCTGGCTTGGAGCGGGGAGGAGGCAACTGACACGCCCTCCTTCCTGGCTTGCAGAGGGGAGGAGGTCTTCTGTTGTATCACGAGCTCAGTGACCTGCCTCTTCACACCTCCCGGCTGTTGAGACTTGATCAACGGTGACAGCTGTCTCCCTTCCAGTACCTCCCTGTACTGATCCAGTTTTACTTTCAGTCCTTCCAAAGTCCGCCTGATGACCTGTTCAGATGTGTCAGGTGACGATGATGACTTGAGTGGGGGCCTGCTCCACAGCTCATTAGATGAGAGTGATCCAGCCATTTTGACCAACGCATCTCCTTCCCTTGTCAGGGCTGTGTGCCTGGCAAGAGCACTCGGTAGCCTCAGGGAGCAGTGCAAGTCTGCCCCTTCCCTCACCGCATTTACCGTGTTCTCCATGTCTGCTGTGAGCTGGATGTGGGAGGGAAGGGGGGAGAGAGAAACACATGATCCATGGAGGAGATATAACTACAAGGTGGCAAGTTGCAGTCATGTAAGCATCCGCAACAAGAGAGCAACAAGACCACACCCATCTAAGCAACAACAAAAAACAACACATGATCTATTGCCTAGCAACACCCCACAGGGCAAAGTTTAACCCCATGGTGGAACGTAACACAACCACAATACCATCCATCAAACATACCTGCATATTAAACACTCTTCTCTCTTTCTCTACCTCCCTCCCTCCCTCCCCTCCCTCTCTCTCTCTCTCTCTCTCTCTCTCTCTCTCTCTCTCTCTCTCTCTCTCTCTCTCTCTCTCTCTCTCTCTCTCTCTCTCTCTCTCTCTCTCTCTCTCCTCTCTCTCTCTCTCTCTCTCTCTCTCTCTCTCTCTCTCTCTCTCTCTCTCTCTCTCTCTCTCTCTCTCTCTCTCTCTCTCTCTCTCTCTCTCTCTCTCTCTCTCTCTCTCTCTCTCTCTCTCTCTCTCTCTCTCTCTCTCTCTCTCTCTCTCTCTCTCTCTCTCTCTCTCTCTCACCTTCTCAACTCCTTGAAAAAATGCCACAGACTTGAGCAGTCCCTGGTGCCTTGTAGAGACGTGAGCCTTGAAGCTGTTGTGGAGTGCCTTCAGCTCCCGCGCCCTCTGCCTGATGCTGGTCGCAGCACGTGTTGGTGTGAGGAAGAAAGGTACTGCTCAGATAGGAGGAGCAAAGGCTTCCACCTCACTGGCTATGCGCTAATGCAAGGTGGTTGGTCACATGACATCAGGTGATCTAAGTAACGGACAATATGTAACAGGTACCTGGGCACCGGTGGTCAAATTCATTGTGCTCCATGAGAAGGTCTTCAGCCGTGGCTGCAGATGTGCCGAACTCCGTTTGATTGGACAGAAATGTGTCTGGATCAGTTAACCAGTTAGTTAACTGTGTGACATTAGAGGTAATATATTGATATATGTTATATTTATGTAGTGGAAAAAGCACACACCAAAATAGGAAGGCAATGAGGAAGATGAGAGAGGAGGTCAGGGAGTGAAAACAGAGAAGGAAGAATAGCAGAGATGGATGGAAGGTTGTGTAAGAGAAATAGATCAGTACAAACAAAAGAGCAAAAGAGAGAGAGAGAGAGAGAGAGAGAGAGAGAGAGAGAGGGAACGCCCACCTGTTCTGCATTGGAACTGAAGGACTGCCACTCAGCTATCTGCTTCAGAGTCCTCTCCTTGTCCTCCCACTCCTGCAGCATCAGCTGGTACTTCCCTTCCATTTCTCCCAGCTCCATTGCGGTCCAGATGCAAGCCGGCGACACAGACATCTTGGCCACACCCTTCCTTGTCAGAAGCGGAGATGCCACGCCCATGAACTTCTCCCCGTAACCCTTGCATCTGGGGTAGGCCTCCATGATGCCCTTGACTACCCAACTGTATTCGTCTAGCAACGGCTGGGCGGAGTCTGTGGTTGAGTCCAGAAACAGCTCGCGACTGAACAAGCCCTTCATCTTGCTCATGTTGGATTCAATCTAGAGGATCAAAAGTGTGTGTGTGTGTGTGTGTGTGTGTGTGTGTGTGTAGGGAATAAGAAGAGAAGAGAATGATTGAAGTCAACAGGCATCACTTTTTCACTTGCAAACAGTTGGAAACATTACATTGGGGGGTGCCCAGCACACAGAAAGGTCAATTGAAGAGATCTCTGATGGAACACCTCATCCAGCGAATAATGGGAATGGGGACAGTTTGACATATAGCTAGAGACACCATTACATGATTTGACCAGTCTGGACAAAGATAGGAATCCCCCCCCCCCCCCCCCCCAACCTCCCCCCCGTATCATTAAAGGGCCATATCTCACTACCTTGTCATGCAGGCAGGCAAAGGGACAGGCATCATCCTGTAACAAGTAGTTCAGTAAGGTCTAGTTATATATGCCTAATTTAAGGTGGGAGGGGGGGTGTGGGGCCTTCCAATATTTGTAGCCATCTAGCATGCACACACGCACACACACACGCACACAACATGATAGATACAAAACACTATACAGCCATGGGACAATAACCACACCCATTGTCTGACCTCTCTACATAGGGTGCAGAAGGAGACGAACGTCTTCAGTATCTCTATCCTCTCCTGCAGTTCCTTCCTCCTCTTCCCCACACTGTCCCTCACAATGGTGCAGGTCTCCCCCACGCTTTGGGCCACCTGCGGAGTGCTGTTCTTGAGGGACAGCAGCTCTGAGATAGACTGTGAGAGTTCCAGGCAGCTGGGCTGAGAGGACATTTTTGAAAAACAAAGAGTTATACAACAGGTACACAGAGGAGCAGCTGCCTGACATGGACCACACAGGTGGCCTCACATAACATGACTTATACAGTCATGCAAGGTCACATGACATGTATGGTCATATGACGTACATGGTCCACATGACATATATGGTCATGTAAGGTCACATGACATTATATGATCATGTATGCGACATGCATGGTCATCAAGCAACTGTGACTGACACCTAATGCATTACAGTAAAAGCTTTCACATGCACTGTGGTCTGCAATGGACCCTCTTAGCTGCCCCACACCTGAATGCTCTCCAGGAACCTCTCGTGAAGTGTTTTGAGCTTCTCAGCTGTCTCCAGGGTGTCCCCCATCTGGACGTTGTTGGCAAGGAAACCATCACACTCCACCTCCAACCACTCCAGTACCTAAAGGCAAATGAACCCCCAACATTACCACCAATGAGGCACAGCTGGCTACCACACACACACAGACCCTTACCTTACGGGTACGCGTGGACAGCTGCACACAAAGCTCAGCGTCCTTCTTAGCCTTGTCCTCGGAGGTCTTATCCAAAGAGTCGCTGCTTAGGGTAGGCTTCAGCTTTGCCTTGGAGTTGGGCTTTTCGGCAACCTTGCTCCCCAGTGAGTACTTCCTCACACTTTCCCCAGCTGCAACCAACGGGACTTCGTCACCAGTCTTAACTGAGACTGTGGTCATGCTCCTAGTCTTAACCAAGGACTCCTCTTGTGACTGGTCCCCAGTCTTAGCCGAGGGCTCAGCCTTTAACTGCTCCCCAGTCTGAACCGAGGGCTCCACCTTCTGCTTGCCTCCAGCCTGAAGAGTGGCCTCCTCCCCAGTCTTAAACACTGGCTTGTCTCTACCCTTAGTGACAGGTTCTTCTCGTGACTTGTCTCCAGTCAGAACTGAAAGTTCATCCTTCTCTGACTTGTCCCCGGCCCCTACTGACAGTTCTCTGGACTTAACACTTCCGTTGACATCCAGCTGCCTTGGTAACTTCTAAGCAACAAGAGTTGAGAAGTGAAAGTGAAAGATATAGATAGATACATGCCAGCACAATACATACCATTTTCTCATTCTCCAGCTGCCTCGTGGCATTTAGCCAAAGCTCTTCCACACTGGCCTTCTGAGCCTCAATGGACTTCAGCTGTCTGTCTATGTTCATCACTTCATTTCATAATGTCCATCACCAAACAAAAAGAAAAGTTAATATTAGAACCAAAGAACAGTGGGGTACAGTAGGGTTACCATGGTTACCTGTGTCTATAGAGTGCTCCACAGACTGGTGTTTCATTAGGGCAGCCCTGGTGAGTGGTAATGAGGCTGTCAGGGACAATAGCCTCTGTCTCTGCATAGTGAGGGACCCCAGGTAGGCTTCCAGGCCTCTGCCCTGTCTGGAAACTGCCTCAGAATTGAGGGAAGAGTGGAGCTCTCCTAATAGAGAATGTAGCTGTGCGGTAGGAAAGGAACAAAGCAGTTAAATGGAGAAGGTAAAAAAAATTGAGAAAATGATAAGTGTTGGGAGGGCGAGGAATGAGAGTGAAACGTATGGGGTAAATGAAACGGAAGAGAAGAGAGGGAAGCCTCTATTCCCCAGAGAGATAGAGAGAGAGAGTGAGTGAGAGGGAGAGAGAGTGTGTGTGTGTGAGAGTGTGTAAGAGAGAGGGTGAAAGAGTGAGAGAGAGAGGGTGAGAGAGAGAAGAGAGAGGGAGGAGAGGAGAAGGGTAAAAGAGAGGAGAGAGGGAGAGAGAGGAAGAGAGGAGAGAGGGAGAGAGAGAGAGAGGGAGAGAGAGAGGGGGAGAGAGAGAGAGAGAGGAGAGAGAGATTTAAATTGTTACATATTCCATGTCATACCGTGCCAATCTGTTCAAACAGCTTCAGTGCCGCATGGAGGGTATCGCGCCACTCGACCACACGAGCCATGAACTTCTCCCACACAGTTTTTAGACTGGTAGCCTTTCTCACCAGTTCAGAGTTGAAGCAGCGGATGAGCGCTTCAGTTTGAGCAGCCTGGGTGTGCAGCTTCAGAACTTGAGTGGTGAGTTCCTACAACATACAGACATACTCAAAATATACACCATGCATACATCCACACACACCAACACACATCCACACATTCCTGCACACACATACATCTCATCCACACACATATACCATCCACACACATATATACCCACACCCCATCCACACACCCTCACATGTCCCACACACCCTCACATGTCCCACACACCCTCACACATCCCACACACACACCCTCGCACACAAACTTAAACATATAGTGTACAAACCATGCATGTGCTATTGAACTTTTCAAAGGTAGCCAGCTGTTCTTTCACTGCACCCTCCGTGTCACCAAGACGGGGCAGCGACTGGATGGTCTTCAGCCCTTGCCCTTGTAGCCACATCAACACCTGTGTGTTGTGTACAATGAATGGTTGTTGTGGTGTACATACCACCTTGTCACACAGTTCACTATTCCATTTCATCACAAAAGAACCACAACCACCTCACTACTATCACCACCACCACCACCACCACCACGTCACTACCACTACCACAATCAACACCACCACCTCACTACCACAATCAGCACCACCACCTCACTACTATCACCACCCACCTCACTACTATCACCACTACCTCACTACCACTATCACCACCACCTCCTCACTACCACAATCACCACCACCACCTCACTACTATCACCACTACCTCACTACCATCACCACTACCTCACTACCACTATCACCACCACCTCCTCACTACCACAATCACCACCACCACCTCACTACTATCACCACTACCTCACTACCACTATCACCACCACCTCACTATCGCCACCTCACTACCACTATCACCACCTCACCATCACACCATCACATTTCTCCCCACTACTAAATAGGCTGTCCCCTTAACTCACCTGCTCAATACCCAGCTCAAAGCTACAATAGGTGGCAAAGTCCTTGAGCACACCAAGCTGGCAGTCCAAGACCTGTGGGGCCTCGATGGCTCTGGCCTCAAGCTCCTCCAGCCTGTACCTGACATAACCCAGGGAGTGTTTCAACACCTCATTCGGCCAATCCTCAGCCTGTGGGTGTGGCTGTTGGAGATGGCTAATGAGGGCCACACCTAGTTCTGTATGTACAGATTGGGGGAAGGAGGGATGGAGTGGAGAGGGGGAAGGAGTGGGAGAAGGAATGGAGTGGAGAGGGGGAAGGAGTGGGAGAAGGAATGGAGTGGGGGAGGGGAAGGAGTGAGGAGAAAGGATGGAATGGGTAGGGGCAAAGTGGGAGGATGGAGTGGGGAGGAGGGAAGATGAAGAAACAGGTCAAAGTTTTAAACAGACAATCTAAAAATGAAAAAAAAAATAGAATACTGACATTCCCTCTGCTAACTGAGGTGGAAATGGTCTTTTGGTGAGTAGTTTTGGGTGGGCAGAAATTAGAGAGATAAATGAGATGAGAGAGTTGCTGCAATCAAGAGAGGGTGTGGCTACTTCAAGAGAGGGTGTGGCTACTTCAAGAGAGGGTGTGGCTACTTCAAGAGAGGGTATTGCTACTTCAAGAGAGGGTGTGGCTACTTCAAGAGAGGGTGTGGCTACTTCAAGAGAGGGTATGGCTACTTCAAGAGAGGGTATGGCTACTTCAAGAGAGGGTATGGCTACTTCAAGAGAGGGTATTGCTACTTCAAGAGAGGGTGTGGCTACTTCAAGAGAGGGTGTGGCTACTTCAAGCGAAAAAGCAATGTGAGCAAACTACCCCCTTCATGAGATAACAAGGTGCTACACTCCATGTGTGTGTGTGTCACTGTGTGTCACTGTGTGTGCATTACTGTGTTGTGTGACTGTGTGAGTATGTGTGTATGACTGTGAGTGTGTGTGTGCGTGTGTGTGTGTGTGTGTGTGTGTGTGTGTGTGTGCATTTCTATGCACATAGCAGCATAAAGAAAAAATGGCCACATGCACCCCCCACTCACCTAGACATTTCTCAATTTTGTACTTCCACTCATCCCTGCCGTCCATTATCTCTTGGGAAAGCTGCTCGGCAAACTCCGAAGACCGCGGCATCTGATTGATGGGCGTGGTCCAGCGGATATAGCAGCTGATTACCTGGGTTTGAATATCAAATCCATTCAATAGGGGCATACTCCTTTTAATAGTTAATAATTAACCACCCAACAGCTTACTCCACCAAGGGTTAAAGAAAGAAATCACAAACTATGGAATGTAATGTTCAACATTAAAAAAAACACTTCCACAGCCAGAGATAGCCCCACAACACACACACACACACACACACACACACACACACACACACACACATACACACACACCTCCTCCAAGCTTGCATGAAACTGCTGTGACATTTCAAGGCAAGCATGACCCTCTTCAAGGGCATTGCTCAGTCTCTCCCAGGTGGTGTTCACACTAGAGAGGAGGGCATCATTGACCTGGGTGTCCATCTTGAGTGCCTTACGAGAGCGCTGCGCTGTTGATAGCAAGTCACATGCATATTTGTAGGTTTTCTGGAGTGGGATGGGAGGAGGGATTAAGTGAAGAATGGAGAGTGAGAGAGAGAGTGAGAGAGAGTGTGTGAGAGAGAGAGTGAGAGAGAGAGTGAGAGAGAGAGTGAGAGAAAGAGTGAGAGAGAGAGAGGGAGAGGGAGGGAGAGAAAGAGAGAGAGAGTGAGAGAAAGAGGGAGAGAGGGAGGGAGTGAGAGAAAGAGAGTGAGAGAATGCACAATGGCAGTTTGCCCCTATAGGATATGTAGTCATGGGAAAAATCTGAGAATTGTCTGTGTGGTTAGGGAATATCTCGCTCCATCAGACCCAACAAATAGTGTAGACACATAGATATCAGCCAATCAGCCACCTGCTAAACCACAGTTAGCTAAAACTGAAGGCTAACTCTAGCATGACATGTTGTTTTGGGCAACACGTAGGATCTGAGGTATCTATGACTACACAAATGATGTACACAAGCAAGCATGGCAAAACTAAACTTTTTACCTATGTCCAGCACACACCATACATTTGCATATGTGCACTTACCAGATATATTACATGCACACAAGCACACATACACAACCCATACACACATGCACACATACACGTGCACAAACACACATGCACACACCCACACACACATGCACACACCCACACACACATACACATGCACACACCCACACACACATGCAAACACAAATACACACATGCACCCCCCTTCCCACATTGCTCTCCTCTCTCCCTCCTCACCTTGGCAGAGTCCGAGAATTTTCTGTGTTCCTCGAGGAGTTTCATTACGCTCTGCAGTGAGTTACCCACCTCCATTACGGCTGAGAGCACCTGCTTCAACATCTCCTTCATCAGCCCCGTTACCTAGGTAACCAACAGCAGGCGACCGGTCAGTCACCACACCCACACAGTGCACACACCACATCACATCAAGTAGTCCAGTGGTTTTGCCCATTGGACATTTGATGGGATTGCATGCATGTACGCACATACACACACCACTCAGTATGTGACCAGGGCGGTGAAGGTGTGTTTTATGCTGATGTTGGGTTAGAAGTCTGCTCTATTACAACGTAAATGTAACATCAACATCAACGTACACGTAGGTAATGTTGTGTTAACGTTGGAATAGACTAGAATTCTAATCAAATGTTACGTCGGGCTAACATCATATTGTAAACCCCTGCCTTAAAATCTTTCATTGAAGAATGTACCATTTATACTGTTATACTCAAACTATTCTGACATTCTATCATCTTATGATTTGCAAAATGTTCCTACAAGAAGATATAGTTTCATATGGTTGGAAAGCTGGGCAGAAAACTGTTACAGGCTATGTATGAACATTGCAATACAAAAAAAAAAATGCTTATTATTCTTTCAGTGATGAAAAGCCACACATCCCTCTGATGCACACAATATTCAAACAGTCACCTGATCTGCGTCCCTCTCACACAGGAAGAGCTGCTTGTACTGCTCCAGTCTAAGCTTCCTGGCCTCGGCCAACTCATACAGACGCTTCTTCAGACCCTCCACGTTCTCCAGCAGGTGGCGAACGTGATCAATGGACGAGGTGTACTGGGGACCAGTCTTGGTAACTGTGCCAATGTAGGCAATAATAAATAAATGCATGCATGCATACATACATACATACACACATACATACATACATACATACATACATACACACATACATACATACATACATACATACATACATACACACACATACATACACATACATACATACATACACACACACACACACATACATACGTACATACATATTACATGCATGCATGTACATACACACACAAACACACACACAAACACACACACACACACAAACACACACACACACACACACACAAACACACACACACACAAACACACACACACACAAACACACAAACACACACACACACACACACACCTTGGGCCAGTTGGCTATCCCCTCCCGACGAGTTAACAGACTCCATCAGTCTGAGGAGGTTACTGGCATCACTGGAGGCTCTGCTGGCCAACTCAACAAGCTGGTGCATCCTCTCTGCATGTTCACACAGAAGCTGCTCCACCATGGCTAGGTCAGAAGCTGTGGCCTCCTCTTTGAAGAGGCTAGAGGCTTCCTTGCATCGACTGGACCACTACAAGTGTATGTATGTATGTATGTATGTATGTATGCATGTATGTATATATGTATGTATGTATGTATGTATGTATGTATGTATGTATGTATGTATGTATGTATGTATGTATGTATGTATGTATGCATATGTATGCATATGTATGTACATGTGTGTATGTATGCATATGTATGCATATGTGTGTATGCATATGTGTATATGTGTGTATGTATGTGTGTGTACAAAATATGTTCATATAACACAAGTACACGTGTGCACGCGTGAGCAGCAAGCTAAACCGCTGATGAGTGGGTGTGGCCACTGAGGGGCACATTATGTGTGGGCGTGGTCACTGAGGGGCACATTATGTGTGGGCGTGGCCACTGAGGGGCACACGTGTGGGCGTGGCCAATGAGGGGTGCAGGTATGGATGCTGTAGTAGGCATGTGAGGGTGTAGAATGCACATAGCAAAGTCCATCGACATCCGGGTTAAGGTTATGCCACCAGGTTAAGAGGAAGACAGAGCCTTTCATCAGAAGCCATTAGACACATCATTCCCTATTCATTCACTTCACAAAGGTCCACAAATTTGAATTTCACTGACATTTTAAAAAGGTATTTCATTTTGCTAAGGCTTCAATGATTCATATTTCACCCACACACAAGTAAAAGTATTAACTAACCTGAAGACTGCAGATGTAAATAATAGAAAGGAAAGGCCTCCCCCTGAGATGGTGGGCTCCTACCCCTGCGAGCAGACTATGGTTATACAAACTATAACTGCGGATATAACTAACGTATAACTTTGGTATAAACGCACACAATTCTATAACTTTGGTTTAAATGAATTATGTGCATTTAAACTAAAGTTGTAACTTTGGTATAAATGCAAATAATTGGATTATGTTGTGTTTATACCAAAGTTATAGAGTTGTGTGCATTTATACCAAAGTTATACGTTGGTTATATCCGCAGTTATAGTTTGTATAACCATAGTCTGCTTGCAGAGTATACCCCTGAGAGGGTGGACCTACGAGGGACCTACCCCTGAGATGGTGGACCTACGGGGGACCTACCCCTGAGATGGTGGACCTACCCCTGAGATGGTGGACCTACCCTTGAGATGGTGGACCTACCCCTGAAATGGTGGACCTACCCCTGAGATGGTGGATCTACCCCTGAGATGGTGGACCTACCCCTGAGATGGTGGGCCTACCCTTGAGATGGTGGGCCTACCCTTGAGATGGTGGGCCTACCCCTGAGATGGTGGGCCTACCTCTGAGATGGTGGGCCTACCCCTGAGATGGTAGACCTAACCCCTGAGATGGTGGGCCTACCCCTGAGATGGTGGGCCTACCCTTGAGATGGTGGGCCTACCCCTGAGATGGTGGGTCTACCCCTGAGATGGTAGACCTAACCCCTGAGATGGTGGACCTACCCCTGAGATGGTGGACCTACCCCTGAGATGGTAGACCTAACCCCTGAGATGGTGGGCCTACCCCTGAGATGGTGGATCTACCCCTGAGATGGTGGGCCTACCTCTGAGATGGTGGGTCTACCCCTGAGATGGTGGACCTACCCCTGAGATGGTGGACGTGAAATATGAATGATTGAAGCTTCAGCAAAATATCTCAAGACATTTTATCCTTGACATGTAGTTGAGGCGATCCATGGATGCAGAAATGAGACTCGCGTAATGAGACAATTAACCTAAATCACAGGTCGCTGACCCATTCCCTCACACCCATTCACCACTTTCCTCCTCCTTCGTCCCTTTGCCTCACTCTCCCATTCAAACCAGTTCACCCTCACTCCTCTCCAATTGACCTACCCCCCAATGTTCCACCTCCCTCGCCACTTTCCCCCTCCTTCCCCCCTCGGCACCATATAACAAACTCCACCCACTAACAAAATAAAATTATAAAAATTTAAAAAAACCCTTGGGCCACAAACCTCTGCGGCAGTGGTGTGTGCAGTCACGGATGCATCCACTATCTTCCTTCTCTCGGCCAGGCGCTCCTCAAACCTGCTGAACCTGTTGCTCACCTTTGCCACCTGCCTCTGAAGGCTGTCGGCGGCAAAGTGGTTCGACCCGTTCAGCCTGTCGGCCATTCTCCTCAGCTGCGTCATGTTGTTCAGTATGCTCTGTGCACAAATAGCAACAGACACACACAAGGTTGTTTGGTCAGACCATGGAAAACAACAGGACAAAGATCACACACACACACATGGCTGTTTGGACAAAGAAATGCAATACAGTGATTATAGCACAATCTTTCTTCCATTGGGGGTGGGGTGGGAAGGCGTGATAGCCAGATTTAGGGAGGGGATGAGGATGTGATTTAGGGAGGGTGGAGGTTTAGGGGAGGGGTGAGAGGGTGTGGTAGACAGGTTTAGGGGGAGGGTGTGGTAGACAGGTTTAGGGGGTGGGTGTGGTAGACAGGTTTAGGGGGAGGGGTGAGAGGGTGTGGTGGACAGGGAGGGGGTGAGAGGGAAGCTTAGGGAGGGAAGAGGATGAAAATGGAAAGATGATAAAAGTAAGTTCAAGGAGAAGATGGTAGTCTTGGGGGGGGGGGGGGGGTAGGGGATGGAGGGAGTCATACCGTTGCTTTGGTTTCAAATCTAGTGTGCTGTTCTTGGACAGCTCTCGCTGAATCCTGGCTAGTCCCGATGTCAGTCCACGATGCTAAGGTCTCCTCTCCTCTAGTTTTTAGCCAGGTCCGAACCTGGAGATATAGGTGTCAGAAAGAGATTAGTGTATACCCTTATCACATTCCCTGCTAATCATAACACATAAAGTTGTGATAGCAACACCCACATTTGTATTGTTCGGGTCCCCCACCCACCATTTGGCCCCACCCTCTTTTTTTAACGCTAAGGGATTACATCATGCTCATGGGGAGGGAGGGGGGAGGGGCCATAATGGCCTTATAAGGTGACATAATATGTGAACGGCCTCCCTAACAGGACCTTGGACACACCCCATCCTCATCACAAATCCCTGCCCACACCCACCGCCAACTCTATTGGCTCCACCCACCTTTTGCATGGATTTTTCAAACACCTGCAGCTGCAGTGCCTGCTCGAGAGAAGTCTTCTTGGTCCTCCAGAGGTCCTCCAGCTGCTGCTGCCGCCTAGTAATGCTGTCTAAGAGCTTCTTGATGACAGAGACAGCGTTGATCTTATCAGGAGTGACACTGGTAGTTCCAGCGACATCCCTTCCCTATGTTTTTAACAGGAGAATTGAAAATGAATGTTTGATCTATCGGGCCAGGTTGCTACAACCCTCCCGCAGACAATATCACACGCATCCATACATTTAAATTAAAGATACAATAGCATACCCCTCCCTCTCTTCCACTTCATTCTGAGATCAAGAAATGATACCCAACATAAACGCACATTCACGTAATGAAAATGGAGGAAATACAACTGCACATAGTCTTGTGTCCAGGATGGGAATGGATTGATTCCCACAAGATGCTCATAGTTTTTGTTCCACAACGGGTTTGTGGTTCCAACAAAAAAAAAAAAAAAAAACAGGAATATAGTGTGGAATCAATCTGTTCCCATCCTGAACGCAAAAACGCTTTCCCCTGTGATGACATTATATTCATCATGTGACCCCCTAGTGTTAAGTGCTTACCTGTTCCAGCGACCTGAGCAAGTCGTTGGCCTCCCTCATGGCGCTCTGTGGTGCCTTCTTGAACTGGTCTTGGAGCATGTTGTGTCTAGAGAGAACGTCTTCGGCTGACTCGAGGTCCTGTGCTGGATGCTCCAGTCCCAACTGCAGCTCCAACCGGGAATTGTGCTCCATCAGCGCATTGTACGAAGAGATAAAGTGTTCCAAGTTCTGGAGTGGATGAAATGAAGGGGTTAACAATGCAAACTCAGAGTGACTAGGGGATACCAATGGAGATTACCATCATGACAAAGTACATAACGAGGTGACCATCATGAAAAAGTACATAACGAGGTGCCCATCATGACAAAGTACATAACGAGGTGACCATCATGACAAAGTACATAAGGAAGTGACCATCATGATAAAGTACATAAGGAAGCAACCATCATGACAAAGTACATAACGAGGTGACCATCATGACAAAGTACATAACGAGGTGACCATCATGACAAAGTACATAAGGAAGCAACCATCATGATAAAGTACATAAGGAAGCAACCATCATGACAAAGTACATAACGAGGTGACCATCATGACAAAGTACATAACGAGGTGACCATCATGACAAAGTACATAACGAGGTGACCATCATGACACAGCTTGACCTACAGCAGACCATGGCTCAACCAACCAATAGAGTTAGTGTATATCTGGGGGGGGGGGGGGGGGAGAGGTTTGAGGTGCTATGTTTGGCTGGTGTGTGTACAAGTGGATGATGTGTGTGTGTGTGTGTGTGTGTGTGTGTGTGTGTGTGTGTGTGTGTGTGTGTGTGTGTGTGTGTGTGTGTGTGTGTTTGTGTGTGTGTGTGTGTCTGTAGTTGGCACAAGTTGGATGGCACGCATGTATTGAGCAAACCAGCCCCTGGGACCGTACTGGGGTTAGGTGCCCTAATCAAATTGTAAACATCTCTATGACAACAGGCCACCACCCACAGAATGAGGACAGCACATGTATACAAACATACTCATTACAATTTCATGACAGCTGGGAGGGGAGGCATACACCCCCTCTCTTTCTCAGCACCTTAACAGCACTAGGGTGTGCTCCCAGCACCACCAGGTGCCAACAGGTGTATCAGCACTGATACGATCCATGCACTGACCTGTCTAAGTTTTATCCACTGTTCATGGTTATAGGGCAGAAACCCACCCACATCTTCAGTGAGCTGGTTGGGCTCAATGTAGCGTGTCAGTGTTGTATCAGAGACCATCATGGTCTAGGAAACAAGAATGGAAGCAGAGGGAGGGAGAGGGAGAGAAAAGAGGAAGAGAGGAGAGGGTGAAGGACATTGGAGAGGGGATGGAGAGTGGAGAGGGGGAGGGAGAGAGTAGAAGAGAAGAGATGGGAAGGGAAGGAGAAAGAGTGCAAAAAAGGGTGAGGTGGTGGAGAAAGAAATGTGCAGGTAGATGAGAGGGAAGGAAAGGTTATGTGAGGAACCAGGAGAGAGCAAGAATAACACAACGTATTTCAACTGCACTAATACACTTCTAGTCTCTACAACGATAATAACACACTTCCAGCCTCATATTTCTAACCCCTACACCAGCATAACACACTGCCACCCTCCACACCAGCACACTTCCACTCTCTACACCAGCACACTTCCACCTCTACACCAGCACACTTCCACCTCTACACCAGCACACTTCCACCTCTACACCAGCACACTTCCACCTCTACACCAGTACACTTCCACCTCTACACCAGCACTTCCACCTCTACACCAGCACACTTCCACTCTCTACACCAGCACACTTCCACCTCTACACCAGCACACTTCCACCTCTACACCAGCACACTTCCACTCTACACCAGCACACTTCCACCTCTATACCAGCACACTTCCACCTCTACACCAGCACACTTCCACTCTCTACACCAGCACACTTCCACCTCTACACCAGCACACTTCCACCCTCTACACCAGCACACTTCCACTCTCTACACCAGCACACTTCCACCTCTACACCAGCACACTTCCACCTCTATACCAGCACACTTCCACCCTCTGCACCAGCCCACTTCCACCTCTACACCAGCACACTTCCGCCTCCACACCAGCACACTTCCACCTCCACACCAGCACACTTCCACCCTCTACACCAGCACACTTCCACCCTCACCTCTACACCAGCACACTTCCACCCTCTACACCAGCACACTTCCACCCTCTACACCAGCACACTTCCACCCTCTATACCAGCACACTTCCACCTCTACACCAGCACCAACACACTTGCTTCCTTCCCTCTGGCCCAATGCTAACACACCATGCTAATACTGTCCCTACTAACAGCCCTAGCATACAGAGAACTCCAGTTTAGTTTTCTCCTTGTTATGGCCATGTGCAGCCTTCTTCTTACTCCAGAAGTGGGCAGGTTCGATGATATACACCATGTTGATCTGACCAGGCAGGGATTCCTGCACAACAACACACCATACCACACAACAATAAAAGGTCAATGAAATCACCCCCCTCAACCCTTCCCCCTTCCCGAGCCACTCCCCACGCCTCCCCAACCAACCTGCAAAGTCCTCAGGATGTGCTTTGATGTGTGCCAGTTTGAGGCACGGGTGTCCAGGATGATGCAAAACCCACTCTGTCTAACTTCCTCACTGCAAAAAAAAAAAAAAAGTAAATGCGCCATTTTTATGAGCCATTTTTATGAGGGAGGCTAACTTTAAACACAAGAAGGGTAACACGCAAGGGAGGGGGGTGAGGGGGGAATCACTACGTATTACTCTGGCTATTCAGGTCAAAGGTGGGATCCCTATGGACTTTGGTTGACTGCACTACTAAACATGCCTTCAATCTAGAGTAGCTCTACCCCACATACAATAGCTCCCTCCGCCCACACATAAAATAGCTCCACCCCACCCCACATATAGTAGCTCCACCCACATACAGTAGCTCCACCCCACATACAGTAGCTCCACCCCACATACAGCAGCTCCACCCCACATACAGTAGCTCCACCCACATACAGTAGCTCCACCCCACATACAGCAGCTCCACCTACACATAAAATAACCCCACCCATACATACAAAAGCTCCACCTACACACACAAATAGCTATAAATTATTACCATTATTATGATAGCAACATTATGTACCAGTGTGAACCTCCCAGTGAGAATTAAGTTAGCGCCATAATTGTGTACATGTGGAACAATTCCACAGCCTCTAAGCCGTCCCCACCCCCCCCCCCCCCATCCACCCCTCTATAGAGTGGTTTTTATTTTAGACTTCACACCAACGCAAAAAGACACACACTTCACACACACTATGCACACATAGTCTCTTACCCAGACACAACACACCACAGCAACAGGTTGGATTTACATCAATATGTTTGAAAGCGACTCAGGCACACAGATCAAACTTTTTGGCTCAGCCTTTTGGGAAGTCAACCTTAAGATAAGCCTGTACGTTTGCTACATTCCTGCTATCTTCCAAAAATAAAGGAAAGGGCTGAACCATGAACTTTGATCTGTGTGCCAGACCCACTTTCTAACATATCGGTGATGTAATCCACCTGCTACTGTGATGTATTGGGTCTGAAAAAACTATGCACACATGCACACACACACACACACACCACACACACACATACACACACACACACACACTCACACACACACACACACACACGCACACACACACACACACACACAGTACAGAGCAATCCCAATGTCAAGTTCACACCAGATATATACAAAATGGAGGGGGGGGAACTGTTGTCTCTAGGGTGGATATGGCCAGTGAACACCAGGCATGCTGCATGGCTGGTAGGGGTCAAACAGGGGTGACCCACCAAAACACAACCACTCACGTGGGTACGCTGGCCAAGTACTGCACAAGCCTCCTTATGTCGTCACGGTTATAAACATAGTTCTTTGGGGGTGCGGGAAACGTGATGATTGGAAGGCCTTCCTTGTCCCTCCCGCCTGGTGAGGGTTGGGGCATGAGAAGGATTAGACCAATCAGAAATACAGCAACACAAGTATGTACCTGAAAGGTAGGCCAATTTGAGGGGGAGGATGTCCAGAACCTCAGCAGCTGTGGTAGGGTAGTTAGAGGGTGCTATAGAGAGAAAGAGGGAGAGGGAGGGAAGGAGGGAGGGAGAGGGGGAGGGAAGGAGGGAGGGAGAGGGGGAGGAGGGAGGGAGGAGAGAGAGAGGAGAGGAGAGGAGAGAGAGAGAGAGAGAGAGAGAGAGGGAGGGAGAGGGAGAGAGAGAGAGAGAGAGAGAGAGAGAGAGAGAGAGAGAGAGAGAGAGAGAGAGAGAGAGAGAGAGAGGGAGGGAGAGAGAGAGAGAAAGGGAATGGGGGAAGATATAAATTTAGATGGCAGTTAAGTATAATTTTGATGCAAAGTTTTTCCCCTCAACTTATGTCTATTAACTGGTGCCTCAAACCACACCCACAGCACTTATGAACATGCTCCCTCTACTCATCCCTCCTCTTCCCCACCCCCAACACCCAGGGTGCTTATTTTGACAAATAAATAAAAAACCAGACATTCCATCCAGAATATGATTGCAAAGGGAAAAGTAGATAAGGCAGGGGTATTGAATGGAAGGGAAGAGAGGGGGGAGGGGTATTGAGTGGAAGGGAGGGAGGGAGGAGAGAGGGGAGTGTACTGAGTGGAAGGGAGGGAGGGAGAGGGAGAGGTGTTGAGTGGAAGGGAGGGAGGGAGGAGAGAGGGGAGGGTATTGAGTGGAAGGGAGGGAGGAGAGAGGGGAGGGTATTGAGAGGAAGGGAGGGAGGGAGGGAGGGAGGAGAGAGGGTAGGGGTATTGAGTGAAAGGGAGGGAGGGAGGGAGGAGAGAGGGAAGAGGTTTGAGTGAAAGGGAGGGAGGAGAGGGGAGGGCACTGAGTGGAAGGGAGGGAAGGGTAAAAGGAGGGGTTAAAATGGAGGGGAGGTGGCGGGGGAGAAGGCATGAAGAGGGGAGAGAAACAGTGCAAGAATTATGCACCCAGCCAGGTGCATGGGAAGAGCCAGTGGTGCATGGGAAAAGCACAAGTAAACACAAGTTGTGGGAGATGGTGATGACAAGTGGTGTGGACAGTGTTGCACAAATACCCACCAGACTCCCATAATTGCAGCTTCAAACGACAAGACCCCTCCCTCACCCCCCACCCCCCCACCCCCAAACTAGCCCATAAAGCTAGACCTCATGCAAATAGTGCCACACCTCCCTTCATGGTCATGCACCAACAGGCGCTTTACCTCTATGTCAGCTATCTAATAGGTATTGACAAGGTCGAACATTCCATTCTATGCCCCGAGTCCCTCTTCAATGTACCATTAACATAATGTCCTTCTGTTATTTATTCTTCTCTCTATTAGCTCCTTCCCCCACCCCCTCCTCCCTTTTCTACAACCACGAATTCACCTACCTTGCTCCGCAGATGTCTCCCGTAGGTTGTCCCAGCTTGTCGATACAACGTTGCCGCCCGTTTCGACTCGGGCGGCTGCAGGCGGGAGGTAGTTCGTCGCCGCGGAAAAGTGCCGCGGTGACTCCCGCGCGCGCGGGTAGTCCGGCACCTCATCCTGCACTTGGGACCGGAGTGGCGGGAAGCCGCGTCCTTCGTGGCTGCCCTGACTTAGCCCGGCATAGTGTGCCAAAAGGTCGTCTATGTGGTCCTGGTTGAAGCTCTGGCTTGCACCATTCTCCGGTGACGTGCTCGAATGAACCGTAGCCATAGTAGCCGAGCTGATCGAAATCCTTATGTTTTGCAATACTGGGTGCAGGAAACGTAAGATGATCAGGCTGGAGTGAGGTGTGAAAAGCCCTCTCCGATCATTTGTCCAGTGGTATGATAAACTTGATATGAATCACTTCCACTTTCCAGACGAGTCTACCTAATAGTTGTGGGCTGGCGACAACAAACAAATGACAGTTACGATTAATACCCTGGAGGGTATACTCCTACACGCCTACCGCGAGAGTGTATTGACATCACGTGCTTGTAGATTTATTTGAAATCTTCGCCCACTAGGAAATTTATGAGTCGCGAGCCTGTGCATGAAATATTACCCTCTCCTTCCTTCCTTCCCCTCTCCTCTCTCACCCCTTGAAATGGTTGAAACCATTTTTACCAAATCCCAAATACATATCATTCCATGTGCGCACAGTGCAGGGGCGGATCCAGAATTTTTTTGCGAGGGGGGGGGGGGGGGGGGCCAAGGGGGAGGGGCGTATAATAACCATGCTTCGGGTGTGGCTAACAAATTAAACACCTAAAAGTGGAGGGAGTTCCAGTCGCTCTTTACTCTTATCATGTTACTTAGACACGTTTTCGTTGCGTTCGCTCATTGTTCATCATGGAATCTTAAGTCACGCCCCTTTAGCTATGAAATTTAATTTCTAACATTGGCGAAAACCTGCAGTATGGATGAATGGGTGCTTGCGTCAATGCATGTTGTTGATGACAACATATGTGTGTGCATATGTGCACAGTTACATGTATGTAATGTATATCTGCTTGTGCATATAGGTGTGTGGAGATGGTGGATAGAAATAGACATTTCATTGCACCTAAAACAACAAGCATTTTGACTTGGCGAGTAAATGATCTAGCGTCAGCATCATAGAAGACCGACGGTATCAAATCTCGTACAACTGCTTATAGGACTCCTGGACTTGAGAAAAGCCATGGATAACTCTGGATTATGCGGGGCTCTGCGGACTCGATGTCGATTACTACGGTTACTGGGGTGCCCGAGCTTTTTTTTCACAACCCTAAAAATGTTCTTGACGATATTAGGGATGAATCAAAGCGCATTCGATTCAAAAACAATGGAAAATGGAAGATGGAATTCAGCAAACTTTCATACAGCGTGTCGCATACATTGCCACTGACTCGACGTATACAACATTCGGATATTCCTTTGCGACCAACTCGAGCGTGCTTGTTTTTCCGGTGGATTGGAGTCCAACGAGTCTGCACCTCTTACATCAGCGAGAGGAAATTGACAAAGAGCGGGGTCCAGGTGTTTGTTTTTTTTTTTTTTTTTTTTTTGAGGACGGTTTCCCGCGCTGAATGATCAGGCTGGAGTGAGGTGTGAAAAGCCCTCTCCGATCATTTGTCCAGTGGTATGATAAACTTGATATGAATCACTTCCACTTTCCAGACGAGTCTATGTAATACTTGTGGGCTGGTGACAACAAACAAATGCAAATGACATACGATTTAATACACCTTCCATCGACATCACGTGCTTTGTATTATTATTTTAGAAATCTTCGCCCACTGAGTCGCGCGAGCCTGGGCACGAGATATTAGTCCTTGATGTCTGATTTTAAAGGCAGATTAAAGCAGCAACTAGATGAGCTAGAGGTACTGCAGTCGGTATTTTCTGGAGTGGGAGAGATTGAGGTAGAAGACAATGACGCCTACTACTCCATCGTCGCTTTTACGCGGGACATCGATCCAACCATCCCTGTCGCTAGGTTAAGCTACAGGATGCAGCTTGTGGCCACCGGTAGCGCTGATGCGTCTACTCGTGACGACGCACCTACGAAGCGCCACAATTTAGCCATCGTGGTGCGGCTACCTCATGGGTAAGGTGTCAATTAATATTTGTGCGCGGGCGCCCGGAAATACATGTACATGTATCGAACATCATATAATATGTATTTAATTAGCAATGAAGCCCTTGCTGTGCACGTCCTAACGACAGTGTTTATTTTAAAAATGTACATCAGATACCCTGACGCGTTGCCGGAAGTATACGTGACTTCAGACAAGTTGAATCGAAATGCGAACGACGTACTGAATTCGAACCTTAAGGAGTACATGAATGAGACGGTCGTGTCCGGAGAGGTGTGTATGCTTTCACTAGTTGACTGGATCAGAGAAAAAGCCAGCTGTATTGTTGCCGAGTGCCCGCCCACTGTGGGAGGCGGAACCCGCTCTGTCCCGCCGACCCAGGATCGGCAAGCACACTTCTGCCGCATGTGGCTATACATGCACCACATATACAGCAAGACGAAGCGAAGGGACATCCTGTCATTGTCGAGCGAACTAAAGTTGAGCGGCTTCTGTCTTCCCGGAAAGCCTGGTGTGGTGTGTGTCGAAGGGGAAGAAGAAGCCGTAGAACGATTCTACTGCGCTCTCAAGAGATGGAGCTGGAAGTCGATAGCGTGCGCGCGCAAAGATGTCATTCCTTCGAGCGACAGCACTGGTACCGTGGAGTCCTATAGGAAGATACAAGGCTTCCAAGAGTTGGTAATGGGCACCCATACCAACCATGCAGATATGGGCCAGTTCCTGGAGTACTTGAGGGCGCACGAATTGGACTACGTGTTCAAAGACCTGTTCGGCGTCGAAGGACAAGCGAAGACTGCGTGATGTCACGTGTGCTAGAGGGAGTAGCTCAATTGTAAATGTTCCAAGTGTTTGTGGTTTTCCGGATACTTGCACCGTTCACACTGAGGCGTGAAGGCAGGTTGTGGTGCGGAATATGGCCCGCAGAGCTTCGGCTAGCGCGGAGAAGAAAGAAAAGTGGTCCGCTAAGCTCCTCGACGCACTTCTCAAAGACTTCGAAGAACTACAAGAGGATACGGAGAGCTGCGATCTTGAGTTCGTAGTGGGTCCGAGGCAAGAGAAAGTTCCGACGCACAAGCTGGTCGTAGCCTGCAGGTGCGGCGCGTACAAGGAGAACAAGTCTAAATGGTTGAAAACTTGCGATGTGGTCTCTGTCAAGCTACCAAATTACGGCTTGGAGCCCGTCAAGACAGTTATTAAGTACTTGTATACGGGGCAGGTACGCAGGTTTCTGTTAGCCGCGCTTTTTTTTTTTTAATTAGCCTTTGTTTATTTCGCTGGACAGATGAACCTCTGGGACCAAGACATATTTCAGGTGCTGTCCCTCTGTAGCGAGTTCGGCCTCCCCGCCCTGAAGGACCACTGCATCGAACACCTGAGCGGGTCCCTGACTGTTGCCGACGTCTGCCCCATGGTCACAAAGATGGACACTCTCCTTCAAGGGTGCACGTCGGAGGGTATCGTATCAAGTTTGCAAGAGATCGTGGAGAAGTGCTTTGTCTTCATCGAGAGCAACTCAAAGTTGGTCCTTCAGTCAGACGGCTTTCTGGACCTCTCCAAGGAGTCCCTCATCACTGTCATATCCAGTGACAAGGTTAGCCTTAGCTGGCTGTGGCTATGGTCAGCCTTAGCTGGCTGTGGCTACGGTCAGCCTTAGCTGGCTGTGGCTATGGTCAGCCTTAGCTGGCTATGGCTATGGTCAGCCTTAGTTGGCTGTGGCTATGGTCAGCCTTAACTGGCTGTGGCTATGCTTTGTGCTTGCATGCTAAGCATGTTCTACAAACCTTTTTTTTGTGTGCTTGTGTTTCTTGTGGTCAGTGCTGGATTGTTGTTGTAACTTCCTGCATTTCAAGCAGCTGCTGGCAGAAATACCTCCAGTAACCTTTATCAATGACCAAGTACTGTGGCTATTAATGCGTATGCTGCTTCCTCATGGGTGGTACAAGAGCTACACATGAAAATAGAACATGAAACTGCAGTATTATCTCTCTCTCTCTCTCTCTCTCTCTCTCTCTCTCTCTCTCTCTCTCTCTCTCTCTCTCTCTCTCTCTCTCTCCCTCCCTCCCTCCCTCCCCATTGCCTTCCAGCTAGCACTTCCTGAGGAAGACATATGGAGGGCAGTGATGCGGTGGGGGCAGCACAATGCCTGTGTGAAGCAGCAGCCTGCCATGTGGGGACAGGCAGAGAAGAGCCGGATGAAGGAAGCCCTGGAGGGGGTTCTGGAGCATATCCGCATCATGGAGATCAACAGCGAGGTGTTTGCTAAAGAGGTGGAGCCAACAGGGCTGCTACCCATGGAGATGACCCTAGCCAGGTATTGGCAAACCCAAAGTGGTGTGGGATGTGTGTGTGTGTGGGGGGGGGGGACAGGGGTAAACTGGTTGAAAGCGATGGGGTGGAAGGAGCAAAGTAATTTGAATTAGGAAATTTTATTTGATTAAATATTTAACCTGATTATTTTCTAATGTTGACATTTACAATTACTTTCACTGGTCCCCGTAAGGTTGTCTCAATTGATAGTACGTGTTCAAATTTCCCGTCAGGTATCGTCAGGCCGCTGTGAGCAGCAAAGGTGGGATGAAGGAGCACACAAGGCCCCGCAGTGGTGCCCAGGAACCCTTCCCTAGCTCTGAGATCCTCGCCGGAAGAATAGACCTGCAGATGCAGCTGAACGAATGGTAATGGCGGAACAGGGGGATGGTGGAGGGTGGTGCATGCTTCTTGTAAAAATAAATTTAAAAAAAAAGAAGAAAGGTGGGATGGGAAAGTGTGTCTGAAGTAGAGCTAGGTTAAACTTGTGTTGTCTAACTGTGGTGACTTTTCCCATGTACTTTCACATATCACACACCAACCTAACCTTCCTCCGCCCGCAGGTGTGAGACACCATCAGATGAGTGGGTCCTGCTGTACCGGGGAAGCAGAGATGGATTCCAAGCCAAGAAGTTCCACTCGTGTTGTGATGATAAGGGGTCCACTGTCACAATTGTGAAGGTGAATTGTGTGAAAGGAGCAATATGGGTAAACATTTGACCTGTCTTTTTTTTTGGCAGACCCCAAGTGGCAATGTCTTTGGTGGGTTCACAGATGTCTCCTGGTGTAGTCGCTTCAAGAAAGGGAAGTTTGCTAGTTCTCAAAAGTAAGTATTTTTTTTTATTTTATTTCTCCTTTTGGCTTGTAGCCATTTGGCCTGAATAAGCTTCCTATGACTGTGTTGAACAACTCCCCCTGTCTAGGTCATTTCTTTTCACTCTTGTCAACCCATCTGACACCCCACCCACCAAGTTTGAAGTCAAGCAGGCCAACTATGCCATCAACAACCATCCCAGGTAAGGGTCCAAGG